>CAUYTI010048577.1:0-58208 GCA_963575145.1 Galago senegalensis
TCCCAGCTACCTGGGAGGCGGAGGCAAGAGACTCGCTTGAGCCCAGGAGTTGGAGGTTGCTGTGAGCTGTAATGCCACGGCACTCTACCCAGGGGGACAGCTTGAGGCTCTGTCTCAAAAAAAAAAAAAAAAAAAAAAAAAAAGAACAGCACATGCGGTGGGGTGCAGCTGCTCACGCTGGTAATCCTAACACTTGGGGACACAGAGGCAGGTGAGTTGCCTGAGCTCAGGAGTTTAAAACCAGCCTAACCAAGAGTGAGACCCATCTCTAATAAAAATAGAAAAAACTAGCTGGGCATTGTGATGGGTGCCTGTAGTTCCAGCTGCATGGGAGGCTGAGGCAGGAGGATCTTTTGAACCCAAGACACTGAGGTTGCTGTAAGCTGTGATGCCATTGTATTCTACCCAGGGTGACAGAGTGAGACTCTATCTTAAAAAAAAAAAAAAAAAAAAAAGGCTCGGCGCCTGTGGCTCAACCGGCTAGGGCGCCACCCACGTACACCCAAGGTGGCGGGTTCGAATCCCCAGCACGGACCTGCCAAACAATGACGGCTGCAACCAAAAAAAAAAAAAAAAAAAATAGCTGGGCGTTGTGGCGGGCGCCTGTGGTCCCAGCTACTTGGGAGGCGGAGACAAGAGACTAGCTTGAGCCCAGGAGTTGGAGGTTGCTGTGAGCTGTGATGCCATGGCACTCTACCCAGGGGGACAGCTTGAGGCTCTGTCTCAAAAAAAAAAAAAAAAAAAGCACATGGCCTAACATAGGAGAGGCACTTACTGATCTATTTGAATATATCCTCTAGGACACAGCACAAATGATACATCCTTAGAGAAGGCTCCTTTCACTCTTACATCACCAGTGATACCAATTTCATTTTCTCAAATAACCCTGTACTTTCATGTGACCCCAAGAAATCTTCTAAAGCAAATTTCCAGAAGACACTGATACAATGGCCAAAACACCAGACTCTCATTAGAATTTCACAAAAGATTCTGAATCAAAGCCCTTACCCCTCTTTCTTTCCTTGCCATAGACAGTTATTAATTAACCCAGACATTCTCCCACATTTTTCACCTTGTAGACAGATATATCTAAGAGCAAACTGTCATAGGGTGAGAGATAGATATTTAACCTGAATCAAATCAAACTCAGAAACAAATTAATTCAACCAATTCTTTCTAGCACTCTCTGACACTTTAACTACAGATGGCAAGACAACAGACATTTTCTTTTCCATGGCTAGCCAGGTGAAAAACACCTTGCAAAAAAGGCATCTACAAGTGATAACACAAGTAATGCTTTGGATAGTCAGCATAAAACACCTTAATAAAAATATCTGGGACTGAAAAACATGATAAAATTATTTTAAGGCACATTTCCCATATAAAGAATGCTGATTTATCTTGACAGACAATCAATTACACAAGAACAAAGTTCCAAAGGCATTTCAAAGATGGAGATTAATAAACTACATTTACAAACATACCCCATGTTCTTTTTTCTCCCCAAGTGACACGATAGCTTCTATATTCTCAGAGAGTAGTGATAAAGGCATTTATGTTCCTGTCTCTTTAAGGGAAAATACATAATTTAGCAGTAATGTAATAATACAAGTATTATCCATTAGTAGTGTCATTTCACTCTATTTTGTAGCTCTATGTGTATTTAAATACCCTGGGTGAGGCTCCAGGTTAAAAGTTAAAGAACAAACAAACAAAGAGCAACACAATTCTATTTCTTTTTTGTTTGTTTCAATTGTATTTCTTAAGTTACTTTTCCATATATTTATTTTTCAATCTTGATTCCTTCTACATAATGTTATGAAACTTAATTTTTTTTAAAATCCCTTGCTCTTTTTTTTGCACTTTTTGGCCAGGGTTGGGTTTGAACCCACCACCTCCGGCATATGAACCAGCGTCCTACTCCTTTGAGCTACAGGCGCCGCCCAAATCCCTTGTATTTTCAATGTTTAGAATGACTTTGCCAAATATATATAAAATATATATTCAGTTTTTATAAAAATTAGCCAAAACTTGAAAATAAACAGAAAACAGTAAGTCTTTTTCAGGGCAGTGCTATCCTTGAACTTTTTATTACTTTCTGTTGACTGGGCTATTTTATAAGCCTAAAAGATTAAATTACAGATTTTTGTCTGGTAGAGATACAATTTTTATCCAATGCAAAAAATTTACCCTTTTATGTTCTTGTAGCATATTAGCTAATTCTGTATCTAACCAGCAATCTTAATATTCCCTTATTGAATTACCCGTAATACCTACTCCTCTTATTTTCAAAGGGAGTGGCTTTACCATCTTATGGTTCTCTAATTAAACGATGAATTAAATCAAAATCACTGATAGATGTTCATTTACATTTTCATAAAAGTCAAGGCGTTACCTATCTGAAAACTATGTTTTAGTAAAGTTTTGGAGGTTCTGCCAAGATCCCCACTTGGACTAACCTGACACAACTAGTTAAACTACATCGCTTCTTTCCTAGACACACAAATACTCCTTATAGAACTCTGAGCTCAGAACTGCTATCTCATTTAGTACATAAACCAAAACTCAAAATTTAGAATGTTCAGTCTAAACAGTAAACATCTTTACAGCAGGGCCTTTACTTTTTGAAATTCATTGGAGGAAAAAGTATCCAATGTACACACCCCTATTATGAGACTAATCTAAACCTTTCATATAAAAGCTATAACCAAATAGCCTAAGAACATGTGGAGGGGGGAGGGAGAAGGGAGGGGGGAATGGGAGGGGGGAGGGGGTTTGGAGGGATCACTTCTGAGGTTTGTCTTATAGGGGTACAGGTGAATCTTTCTAAGAGTAGAATGTGAACGTTTTAAAGCAATAACTGAGAAAATGTCATGAAGGCTGTGATGACCAGTTTGATGGAAGTATTTCAGAATGCATGTGAAAACCCCATACTGTACCCCAGAAGTGCATTAATGTACATAGTTAACATTCAATTAAAAAAAAAAAAAAGAGAAAAAAAAATTATTTTCAATATTTATTCATGTAGTTAATCAGTTATTTTTATTTCAGAATATCACAGTAGTAGACACAGTTTGGTTATATAATTTGCATTTATACATTTTGAGTTAAAGTTGTAAGTGTGCCCCTCACCCAGAATACGTGCATTACACCACTTAGGTGTGGAGTTAACCTACTCCTCATCCCCACTCTTACCTACTTGATCAACACTGTGACAATATGGAAGTAAAACTCTTCCAGATTTTATTTTTATCATTAGTAATCTAGCTTTATTTATTCATTCATTTAATTTGGACAAATTTTAAATATTCAAGGCCCTATCATTTAACATTCTACCCACTTTCCATACTGGGTGTTGATTAGTTCACTCTCAGTCCACTTGCATTGAATTTTTTTTTTTTCCATGCTCTGGTTGTAGACCTATCAAAAGCATAACTTTACATTCAGGCTATTAAATCATATCTGGAGAAAATACTATAACATTATGGTTACAGAAGCTTTGGAAATAAGTAGACTTACTATAATATGTCCTGGCAACATTGACTGCTTTTATAGACCTAAGAAAATCCCTTATCGTCTCAAATATCAGTATATTTATCTATAAAAGACTCTGTAATAAAACAATGAATTCTCTAATTTACAAATTCCTTTATCACATTCAGGGAAAGCTATATTGCTGAATGGCCCAAAAGTAAGAACAAAAGACAATTGACAGACACAAATACATAAAACTCCTATCAAATAGCATTGTCTCACTAATATATGAGGGATCAGCTATGAAAATAAGAGAAATGTATGCACAGTGCATAGAGGATTTGCCTGCTTCAGCCATTCATGGCAAGTCTTGGAACATACTCCTTGTGGATAAGGGAGAACTATATAAAAAACTTAAGCAGATTTCTTTGTTTAAAGCAGGGATTAGAAAACTATATACCCTGTGGGCAATTCTGAACTGACAGGTATTGTTATAAACCAAGTATTATTGGATCACACCAAGCCTATTTGTCTCATATCGTGTATTGTTGTTTTCATTCTATAACACTGGAGTTGACAGAGTTGAGTAGTTATAATAGTAATCATATGGATAGCAAAATACTTACTATCTGGCTTTTAGACTTTAAAAAGTTGTCAGCTATAAGGAATCTATAATTTCAAGAATCAAAATAGGAGGTATCTGGGGATAAGATTAGAGCAGCCATAGGTATAAGGTGATTTGGGGTAAGGAGAGCAGAAATTCAACTTCAGAGAACACAGTATCAAGAATTACCTAATACAGTGAGGCTTTCTCCTCGTTATGCTCAGCCAAGGCAATCTTCTCCCGATACATCACACTTCTATAAGCTAAAAATTTTAAGCATATACCTTCAAATGTAATATTTCTTAATAATTTAAAAGTATTTTAAAATGTGTCCATTTATAAATATTTAAAACTCACTTATGGAAATAAAAATTATAAAAAATTAAACATAATGCAAATATAACTAAAATTTAATATTCTCATCTCACATTATGAATGCTTCTGACTTTTTGCTCTGGAAAAAAATAAACTAGGGCAAAGGATTTGCAAGCAAAGGGTCAATAGAGGAAAGGTTCTAATGAAATTATGTAAGAGAAACAGGTTCTCTAGAGATAGGCCTTAAATATCCTCTTCTCTGAGTTTGTAGGCTTAATAGGGGTAGAATAAAAAAATCACATTGACTGGCTTCATGATTTGGCTGCCCATATGGAAGGGAATCAATAAAGCTGGGGAGAATGGATGAATAGACCACACAGGGAGCAATAAGGCTTGTCATCCACATGGAGTTCATCTTTGCACAGCTTGACCTCTCTACCTTAGATGACATTTGTTTGCCTTATTAACAACATACGTCATGGATAAAAATGTACAAAAAGCTAAAGTAAACGGGGGTGGGGGGGGCAGACAGAATTCTTGGCTTCAAAAAGCAAATGCTTGAGGCCAGTGTGGTGGTTCACACCTGTAATCCTAGCACTCTGGGAAACCAAAGCAGGTGGATTGCCTGAGCTCACAGGTTCAAGACCAGCCTGAGAGATAGCGACTCCGTCTCTAAAAATAGCCATGAGTTTTGCCAGGTGCCTGTATGCCCAGCTCCTTGGGAGACTGAGGCAAAAGAATCACTTAAGTCCAAGAGTTTGAGGTTGCTGTGAGCTGTGATGCCATAGCACTCTACCTAGGGCAACAAAGTGAGACTCTGTCTCAAAATTAAAAAAGGAATGCCTTACTTGAAAAATTATTTTGTATCTTTAGATGGTCAATTAACAACTATTTATTTATCAATTGGTGATTAGAAAATGTGGAAGGAGCTTTTAATGAGTTTGGCATGGGTATTTTAGCATTATTTAAAATTGTATAATAAAATTATTCACTACATAAAAGTGAGAAGCAGAATTACAGAAGGCAGGTGATAGAAATGTAAGAGCAGCACACGTAGTAATATAGCTCTCTGTAATTTCAAGTTCTGTATCTGTATCTGTATATCCTAGGTGCATATCTATCTTTATATAAATATTGATATGTATTTATAGGCACATATTTTCCATACTTTGTTCATATCTCAATATATTATGTGAATTTTCATGTAAATAATAAGTCACTATGGTTTATATAGGACATGAAAATAATTTAAAATATTATTGAATTGCTTCAATAGCATGAAAATAAGATTTTAAATGTGTTGTGTCTGAGTGCTATTAAAAAAAACTCCTTAATGATTTTTAAACAATTAGTATTGTTGTACAAATATTGATCTTTTTTATATGCCCGTATATATGACTTTATGCACATTCATTTAACTAGTTGATTTAAAAATTAGGTCCAATCATAATCTTTCTTCTTTGACAATGTTTTTCTCATTGATTTCACTTCTACATGATTTGAGCAACATCTGTAAAATGCTCTAGAAAATAATGTATTATCTGCAAGAATTACTCATGAACATGATTTTGTTCACAGCCCCAAATTCAAGCATGGGTTAAGGCCAAAATGGCATTTTTCTATGCTCTCCAAGTTTCTCTAGGGAAAAAGATAATATTAACAACCCTTTATCACTTGGCAGAATTCAATGTTATTACATTGGAATCTATAGTGAGCCTAATATTGGTATACTGTGGCCAAATATTATAGTACCACAATTATAATATGCATTTCTCAATTCCTTGAGAAACTATCCATGTAAAAGAAATCAATCTCCCAAGGAGAATTGGGGTTCAGTTAGGGTTGTGTATGTGAAATGTTCTCACAGACAAGTTTAAGTTCATGATGTATCAAACATAGTAGAATTTGGGAGCTGTTATTACCGGTGTGGAGTATTTTGTGTCGAACACATAAATATTTAATTTTCAGAATCACAGTAGGAAAAGTGTATTGGTTTGTGCAAAGCCAGCATATCTTCATATAGCACTGTTTCTTCCACTTTAAAAGTTCCCATCAAAGCTTTGCAAAAGACTTAAAGGTCTTATAAAATCTGTCCAAGTTTTAAAAGTGAGTACTTCTGCTTGAAATACAGCTTATTGCATTAGTTTTCTATTGCTGCAGCAACAAATTGCTGCAAATGCAGTATCTTAAAACAAGACTAATTTATTATGTTAGAGTTCTGGAGGTCAGATGTCTGACAAAGACCTCACCATGTTAAATTAAGGTGTTGGTAAGGTCTAAGGAAGAATCTCTTTTCTTACCTTTTTTGGTTTCTAAAGGCTGTTAGCATTTCCCTTGACTTTTTCTCCTGTGGTCACATAGCTTTTTTACTATATCCAGAAAAGATTCTCTGTTTTTAGGGATTCATGTGGCTAGAGTGGGCTAACCCAGATAATCCAAAATAATCTTTCCATTTCAAAACATGTGATCATATCTGCCAAGTCTCCTTTGTCATAGAAATTAGCATATTTTCAGGTTCCAGGAATCAGGATGTTGATATCTTTGAGGAGGAGCATTATTCTGCCTACCATACACAGGCTTCAAGCATTGCAGTTTCCTATCCATGCTTTAAATATGTCAGATGACCGCACCTGGCAGAAAAGCAAAGTCTTGGTAGGTCTACAGATATTATTAGTTTTTTGTGTGTGTGCCTTGAAGGAAGACATGGAATTCCAAAAAGATTTATACCTAATTTATGAATTAAATTTTAAAAAATAATTGATTTTACCTGATTATTTTCTAATTTCACACTCTCTACCAATATGAGATGACAATTAAAGGATAAATTTATCCACCAAATTAATTTAATTTTTTGCCCTTCAAATTATTTTCATTTTTACTACAACCTAATCATTTAATGCAATTTATTTTTAACAACATTAATGACCATTAAAAGCTTTATTTGTTCCTATAAATAAACCAGAACAAATATAAATAACCTATTGTGATTGAAAGGATTTTCTCTTCTTAATTGAAAACAAACAAAACCTAAGCAAAGTTAAATGAGTGTGTAATCTTTGATTCCAAAACAAAGGTTATTAGTTCATGCAAGTGTGTACATAGTTATAAAGAGAAGAAACAAAGATTGATTACTTTAACTTTGGAAAGGTCTAAGCTTAACAATTTGAAATGTCAATAAGAATTAAAGAATTCCATTTTAAGCAGTTCAGAATACTTTTAAATGAATTTCTCAGTATTTGCTTACGACTGTGTGGGTTTAGTTAAGAACAAGTACATCAGCTTCTGAAGGGCTCTTTATTTGACATTTTTCTAAGAGTTTTTGTAAGAACAAAGTGAGTTCCTATTTAAATGAAGCAAAGTAGTGAAGGGGTTTAGCAATCCCTTGTCAAGGACAACATGCACACGCTATAATTCGTTTAAGAACTACCTTATTATTTGCTGTGACAAATTTCAAAGGCTATTAACTCAGCTTTTCACAATGTAACTTCATTTTCTTACAAGTGAATAAATTTATTTCTCCAATCCCAAACGTTGCCAGGTGGCTAAAACAAAATCAAATCTAAGTGACAGCTCTTTTATTTTTTTCTCCCCATGACTGAATATGAATTTCAGGAACTTAAAGCATCAGAGAAAGGTAAATGGTCTGTAGTTGTGTGGTCCATGTTAATCTCCACTGTCACAAGTTGAGCTCAACCAGAGGGTTCTACAGAGATGCTCTGAACTTGCCTCAGGTCCTCCATACGGCCATGCTTCACTAAACTACTAACCTTTCCAAAAACTTGATGGGAGGTTTCCATCGTCCAGGGTTCCAGGTGTAAAGGAGAACCTACATTTCCTCTTTTCTCAGATCCCTACATCCATCTGTGTATTGTGCTTCAGTCTAGGGATTTGTATTTTTTTCAGTATTTTAGGTGAATCAAAGCAACATTTATAGCCAGGGGTATGATCCAGGAATGCAGCCACTTGTTAACAATCAGTAACCTAAAATCTAATAAACTAATTAAACAAAAAAGTGAAAAATTTAAATAGGTAGATATGATCATGCAGAGATATAATACTTAAATGGGTTTATTAAACAGAATAGAACATATATTTTAATATATTTATTTATTTATAGTAGATCTTATTTCCAAAAGTATCTGTATCAGGAACACTGTCCAGAAATCTGTAACAGAGGGAAATTATTTTATCACAGCTGCTGTGATACCTCTGGTTGAAACTGTCCATAGAATCTGGTGAATCTTTGATTTTACTTTCTGCCTTTTTTAATTTCTTTGTATCAGTGTCTAATATAGTGCCTAAAATGTATTAGATACCACAAAAGATTATATAAATGAATGATCTCATAAAGTGTGAATACATCAACAAATAAATGAATAAGTGAAAGGGAATAATTTATGCTGTCCTGCACATTTAGTAATGGTTAAGGGGGCATGGGAAGTGAACTAGAAGAGTCTTGGAATAGAGATGTAAATACTATTATATAAATTTCGTTGAATTTTCAAAAGAAGCATGCACATTATTAATAGGCTTCTTTTGGAATAGGCACCATCACCAAAGTTGGATTGTCAATGAATCAAAAAAAAAAAGTGGTTAATAACCTAGGGTCAAAATTAAATGCCTCTAAATACTGGAAACAGCAGGGTCTCATGACCTGTGCAAGTTTCAAAGTTGCTTGATAAAAGCTTTCTGTTAAAGGTGCCTTTATTATTTTGTCAGTCTCATTTGCTAAGCAGTCTACCCAAGTCCAAGGAGGAAGTGAGATTTTGGTCAGAAATACTTTGGATTAATCTGACTCTAGCTGGAATAGTGGTTCAGTTATTAACATCATCTCATTGAGGCAAATTGAAACAAATGCATAAGAGAGTAAACAGGAGAAAAAATGGTTGATAAACAATGAAATATTAGAAAGTGGCAGGAAGTTGAAAAGAAGCTTAATGGGGATTTCACAGATATTTTCAAATATTTGAAAGTCTGTCATGCAGTAAAAGGATTATTAGAGTTTTTCTATGCAGTGCCATGGGACGCACAGTGGTTATTTTATGAAGGCAGAGTCTAGCTTCTCATAAGGTGAGGCTTTTCAACAGTTAGAAGTGATCTAAATGAAGGAAACCATTTTACAAAATATTAAATGTTCTTGACAAAGGGCCAAAAAATCTGTCACAATATTAAAGAGGGAATCTCTGCATTGAGTAAAAGTTGGGGTTGATGAATTCAAATTGTTTAGAAGTCTAAGATCTTACTTAGTCATTCTGGGAGAAGAGAGTTAGAATAAGCATGCAGAGCATGGTTGATATTCAGTTATTTATCCAAAATTGCCCTCAAATGCCGTCATTTAATGATAATAGAGAATGGAATAAAAAACAAAAGACAAAAAGGAAGTCTCTCTGCGTAACTCTGATCACCCTCACCGTACAAATTCTTTATAATAAAAATCTTCACGTTAATGGTTCAAAGAAAACAAGAACACACCATGATCACTATAGAAGAGTTAAAATTTTCCAAAAAGATAATATAAACCTCAATGAAAACACAGACTTTTTGGTGACCTCGTGTGCATTGTCAGGAGTACATACACTATGGTTTCTCCTAAAGCAAGAGATGACTGCAGTTTGGTGTCGTCTCTATCAATCCAGTAGTAAAGTTCTATCTTTTCAAATTCCCCATCAACCAACAACTGTCATCCTCTGCCTTGATTTGACAAATAAATGGAGTAGAAATAATATTAACTTTTAAAATAATGTGAATTTAAACTAAGCATGAAAAACATTTTGAAAATTAATGAGCTAGGGATTTAAAATATTAATCAAAATTTATTTGTGACCAAAATATATTTCTAAAAGTAAATTAGGTGGTCTCTTAAAGGAGTTTGAGAGTCATGCATTTGTTCATTTAGTATGTTGTGTGTGTATTTATTATTTCAGATCCTGTGACAGATAATAGGAAGATGATGACCAAGAAGGAGAGCTCATTCTGCACTATCAGGTCTGAGAAGATGCAGAAAATCAAAAAGAAACAAATAAGGGGTGAGTAGACAGAGGGAAGGAAGGAGGAAAGGGGGGTCAAGGTGTGTGTCACACCTTTTAGGAGTGGGACACAATTATAAAAGGGGCTTTACCTAACAAATGCAATCAATGTAGCTTGGTTATTTGTACCTTCAATGAATCCCCAATAATAAAAAAGAAAGAAAACTGTGCACATTTTAGAAAAGGTTGTTAAGAAAACCAATACAATGAAGCCTGGCAGTGAACTAAGTGAAAGTGTAGGATGTCAACTTAAAAAGAGAAAATTTCAGAGAGGATCAAGGCTCATTTTTTGCTATGCTTCTGTTTATTGACATTTTCCATTTTTTTCTACATTCTACTGCATTTTAGAATTAATCATTCACAGAACACTGATTATACTGATCACCAAACTTTGGTATGGAAGTCTGACAATTAAGTTCCTGAACTCATCCTAGAAAAAGTGCTACAGGTGGCGCCTGTGGCTCAAAGGAGTAGGGCGCTGGGCCCATATGCCAGAAGTGGCGGATTCAAACCTAGCCCCAGCCAAAAACTGCAAAAAAAGAAAAAGTGCTACAAACATCATTGCTGAATGTCACTATGGTCACCTTCAGAGTACTCCCCATGGGAAACTATGTGCCTACACCAGCACCTAGTCTGCCCTTCAAGGCCATTTTGGAACTCTTTATCTGGAACAGCCATCAGAGATGTCATTGTATTATCCTTGAGATGCTGGATGTCATCAAAATGTCTTCCTTTCAATATTTCCTTTACCTCTGGGTAAAGAATAGAGTCAGTGGGGGCCAGATCAGATGAGTAGAGAGAACGTTCCAGTACAGCTGTTTGTTCACTGGCTAAAAATTCCCTCCAGACAGTGCTACGAGAGTCTGTGTATTGCTGTGATGCAAGACCCACACCTTCCACATGCCAACATTTTCAGTTAAGATTTTCCTGTTTCTCTATCCACGTTTACATGGTCTTCTATGCTTCTCACAGTCAACTGATGATTATGGCACACCATTTGTTGAATTATTGCCATGTTTTTATCATTTCTGCTCCTTACTGGTTGCCCTGACCACTCTTCATCCATGATACTTTCTCTCTTCCAAAACTGTTTAGCCCACTTGTACACTGCTGTATTATTCTTGGTATTATCCTCATGAACTTAGACTAACATGTTCCTGATTTCACTTCCACTCTTGCCAAGTTTGAGAAGAAATTTAATTGCTGCTCTCCTTCAAGCTCTGACCATCTCACCATGGCACACGAAAACAATGACAAAAATGAACACCACTCAACAAGACACCATTACAAGTCCACAATGTATCAAAGTTGAGAATCTTCATTGAGTTCTTTGTACAATGCTGCCAATGTAAGGACACATTGGCATGTAAACGAACTTAATTGTCAAACCTTCAGATATGTGTGTATAAAATGGGGACCCCAAAATCTTTAGACTATTCATACTTTATAAACGCATGGAATGTTTGTGAAAAGTAATCACACTAGACATCAAAACAAGGCTCAACAAATTTTCATGAAATCATGCAGGCCATATTTTGTAATTCCAATAATGCGAAGCTTGAAATAAATAATGAAAAAGAAAATAGAAAAAAATCCTTGCAATTTTTAAATTTCTTAATTCTAAATAAATCAAGGAACAAGAAATATTTTATAATGAATATCAGCAAATATTCAGTGACAGACATCAAACAATATTAAATATCAATGCTTTGATGGTGCAGGTTCAGGGGTATTAAAACTTTTGTCTTTGTTTCACACATTGGAAGTATAAGAGTTATCCTAGGCCACACAGTAAATCAATGAATGCTTATTTAAAAAAAAAAAAAATCTGTGCATACTTTTCATGACATTTGACGTGGCAGATAAGCAAAAAGAATTCTCACAAAATCATCATGTGGCCCACAGGTCAGACATTTCCTGAAACAGGACTCACATGGAGAATCCATGTCTCTCTTAAACTCTTACATTGAAAAAAAACAAATAAACTAAAAATATTTCTCAAGAATGTGAAAATAATTAATTAAAATCTATCTCAATAAAATAAAATAAGCCCAAAATAAGTACTAAGATCAAGTAAAGATAAAAGAAACTAATGAAATATGAAAAAAACCTACAGATGTGATCAACAACACCAAAAGTGAGTTTAAAAAGATACTTTGGGAAAAAATACTGAAGAAAAAAATCAATTTTGCAATTTTCAGTATTAGGATTTATATCAACTAATGGTTGATTTGTCAGACATTACAGCTAAAGGCTTACTCTGATTAATATTGTTACTATAGTTGAAATCTCTATAGTTGAGTCTCTATAGTTGAAAAATAGTCAAACTCATAAATAAAACACAGTTATTCTGAAAGAATATTCCACTATTCTTGGAATAATTCTAAAACATATTGAAAGGACAGTTTTAAATCTTCTCCAAAAGACATGTCCAGGTTCAAATGGTTTTATCAGTCAGTTTTAACAACAATTAAAGAAACACATTCTCCAAAGACAAAATATTCTAATACATATTTTTAAAAAGCTAATATGCAAAAAAAATCAAGAAATATAGAATCCACATGGATGGAAACAGATGTAGCCCTCCCAGCAATATTGGTAAGACCTGCAAGTTGAAACTTCATGGGTGAATCAGAAAGAATGCCGTTGACTATGATTCTTGAAGTGAAGTAATGGATCAATGTTTTTTATAGTGACCTACATAGTAAACTAGCCATTTTTCACATCAGTTGACTCATTCTTATTATTTCCATGAGTAACACCTGTGGTTGAATTTTCACCTACATTTTTAATCTATATATGTCTTTGGAATTAAAAACAAAAATTAAGATATAATAGATGCAGTACCACCTGAAACAGTTAAAAGTAGTTGAATTTTCCAAATATATAAATACAATCATAAAATTTAGAGTTAAAAGTATTTGAGGTGATTGATTGCATGAGTTGTATGCCCAAAACTACTGGCTGACTTGCAGAAAACCCTGTATAATTTTTTACTGCTCATTATTAAATTGTGTACAATATACAATGTAAAATCAATGGAATGGAAAGTATAAAAGAATCCACATTAAGCTGTACTTTAAATTTGGAGGTAATCAGTTGGTAAAATTCACAAATGAGTTAAAAATGAATGTAGCATATCAGCCTGATAGAATGCTAAATTGTTAATAATCAAAAGTGAGCTGAGAATCTTTTAACTTAGGATGTCTAGGAGTTTACGATGCATAGTTTATGTTACTAAAGAAATACATATGATTGTTTGGATAAAGATATTACAAGTTAAATATACATTTAACAAAAAACATGTACAACCCCATGACTACATTAATGTACACAGCTATGATTTAATAAAAAAAAAGAAAAGAAAAAAATTAAAACAAGGAATTGGGAGGCAAAAATTGCAAAAAACCAAAATTATCAATAAATACCTGAAAACATTTTTTAAAAAATGTACAAAATACTTAGAAAAGTACGTAAAACATAGGGAGTCTAAATATACACATATTATTAAGTAAAAAAACTGTATATTCTTAAGAAAGAATATCATGCTTAAGTAAAATTAAATGACTAACAGTTATACACAATTTGTTCAGGAACATAGTAAGAGAAAAAATGAAAAGTCCTTGGAGATTATCGTGTAGTATAGTACGATAACATTTTTATACATAAGCTTAAACCATATGCTGTTTTGTGATTTTTAATATATGCAGGTATATATGTGTATAAATGTATGTTTAATATGTATCAGTTATTTTTTCCCCCAGGGGCAAGGAAAGACTTTAATGGAGGGGGGCGAGGGGAATGGAGACTAAGGGGGTGTCAGCTCAGCTCCCGCGTGGGTGCAAAAGGCTTTTATTCGCCTTATGCGGACATGGGGCAGTGAGCCTGGAGTCCCGCCTGGGCCTTTTCTAGTGCAGGTCAGGATTATGCTATGTCCTTAGGGTCAGGATTCCGTGTGTATCCTTAGGGCCGGCCAGTACATGGGGAGAATGTCCCCAGAAACTCGGGCCTTGAAGCACTCCAGGAATCTGCAGAGGGGATTTATGACTTCTAACCTGACTTTTTAAAATGCTGCACTCCTGTCAGGATTATAAGAATTCCTTTCCCACAACTCCTCACCTGCTATTTTAAGGAATGGGAGGACAGAAGGCTCTCAAAACTACTTCGTGCTGGATAGAGCCATCAACTCTTTTAGGGGCGTAAGGGGGAGTCAGGGCCTGGGAAGGCGTGGGTGTTGTGTTGGGTGAGCTTGGTTCAGAAGGAGGATCTAGGTGAGGTGCTGTTGGTAAGCTGTGCAAGTGCTCTGAATGAACTGGATTGACGTTCAGAAAAGGAGCGGACCCAGTCCTGAGGAATGAGTGTGCAGTGGAGGACATCAGGAGGGCTGCGGCAAGGGTCCGAGGGGTCCTGGCCAGGTCTCACTGCCTCCTTTCCCAGTCAATGCACCATCAAGATGAGAGGTTCTGGCATAGAAGCAGGATGAGGGTCCTCAAGAAAGGAGAGGCCAGTCCAGGGACAAGGAAAAACTTTAACAGAGGGGAGAAGGAGAATGGAGACTGACCAGGTGTCAGCTCTGTAAAATTATTTATTAAACTTTAAGGAATTAATTATGCAAAATTCAAGATACTGTTATACTCTTTCTGCTTGTGTTTATTATGCTTTATAACTTATGTATTAATGTAACATATTTAGTATATTATCAAAGCATAATTGTGCAGAAAATTATTTTTCTATTGTTATTTTATAACAAAATTATTAAGTTATATAAGCCTCTCAATTTGAACACTTAGGTCACTTAAGTTTTAATTTTTTTCACTTAACAAGTAATCTTTAAAATCCCTTGGATATAACATTTTTATTTTTTTCAAGATTATGTGAAGTTTTATTTAAGTCAAGCATATAATTAGTTTTACATAAATTGAATGTGTTATTATAAAAATGAAGTACATGAGGTTCACTGCACATATGCAACTTTTAAAACTATATTATAGAGGATCTATATTCTTTATTCATTACTCAATATATATTAATAAAATCATTGTTTCAGAATAATGTGTGATCATTTTCTGCCTGACTATTCTTATATATCAAGTTTTACCTTACAAAATTAATCATATGCAGTTATGTTTATGTTGTATGTCTTCTGGTTTTAAGCATGTATCAAAGTATAGTAATATAAAATCATATATTGTCACGGAACAATTGATAAACATAATACAATATGTTCAAGATTAAGAATATAGGGAAGAATACTAAAGAAATATATCAGATACAGGCATTTAAACAAACTGTGGCAATTATAACCAGTTCCCTTCCATTATTTTATTTTTATTTATTTATTTATTTTTTGAGACAAAATCACCCTGGGTAGGGGACCCTGGTGTCATAGCTCACAGCAACCTCAAACTCCTGGGCTCAACTGATCCTCTTGCCTCAGCCTCCATAGTACTGAGACTACAGGCACCTGACACTATACCTGACTAGTTTTGTCTTTTATTATTAACTCTGGTGATCTTAATGTTATAACTGCATCATATAGAATAAATAAAAATAATCATATAGAAAAGCTATATTTCTAGTAAAGAAACCAAATCAAATATAACGTATGTAAAGTACTAAAAATATTACAGGAGTACGTAATTATAGTTTACCATTCATTGATCTTGAGACAACACTGGAGATATTTTATAAAATGATGTTAAAATTGGTTTCGCATTTGGAAAATACAGTCTTTGAATCAGGAAAATAACTAGGATTCCCCTATAGCTCTAAGTTATTAGAGGTAATTAAAAATGTCTCTGTAGAAAAATTTAAATTTTGGCAGTTCCAAGTAGGATTTCTTAAAGTTTGTTTTTAGAGGACAGGGTAACAGTGGAGGCAGGCTGTAAAATGATGGTATGAGCTGCTTGCGGAGACTGCACAAATCTCCACCAGCTCATCTTAGAGCATCAGATGTATAAGTCAAACTTTTCCTTCAACAATATGAAATTATTTTATTAAAATGACTAGTATAAATTATACCTGAAAATATCTATAAAGTTTTTGGTTCTTTTACTTCACTATGAGGAATGAAGAAACGGGCCTGATGTAGAGTTTTGATATGTCCATATCTGCAACAACCTGATCATTTCCTGATGGAAAAGTAGGTTTACAAAGAGTTTATTTCCGCTGATCCCTTCAATGGTTCTAATCTGTAGCAAAAGAACACAGTGTGATGATTTCACCTTAAAATAAGGTGGTTAAAAAAGACTCTCAAAGAAGTTTATAAACTAAAAGCGATCAAATAACACTGACCACTTCCGGAAGTCCAGTGCTTCTTTGCGTACAATCATTTTCAGTGTACAGTGATAAAACGTTAATCATATCAATTTTCAACCTCTTACCTACCAGTTCTCTGTCAGTAGAAAGGCTTTGCAGCATGGGAATATGATAACAGCCATTTATAAAAGTAACACATTGAGGTGATTCCAATTCATGTATTTTCACAACTTTTTATTATCTGAAATTTAGAGATGGAGGTCAAGGGTAAAGTAGAAATGGGTTTTTTAAAAATCAAAAGCCATAGGGATGGGCTGTGTGTCTGTTAGTTCAGGTTTTCCTGTTCTGAAAATCTTTCAATAAAGCTGATAGACTAGATTTTCTGAACTTTTTGAAGCTGAGTCTATTAAAAGAAATAAAATTAAATTCTTCCACGGTGATATTTTATGCTTTCAGTGACCTAACTTTCTGACAAAATAAAAGTTATAGAAATACATTAAATTAAATATAATTGGAACACCTGGTTGGAAAAGTGTTTATAAATGGCATAACTGTCTTAACTGTAACAACATGAGCAGAAGTCCCGTAATCATGTTCAGTGGTAATATGGAGCCATATGTGCTGAAATAAAATACAGGACAAATACATAAATACATCTGCTGCTACAGATTTTCAGCCTTTTAACACTCATAGATGTCTGTTCAGGGTCTGACTCTGACTATATCCTACTGTTTCATGTATTTTTCTATAATTTTGTCAGATTAAAAGAGCCAATTTGCAGATTTCCACTGAATGTTAATTCTTCTCTCAAATTTTAGAGTGCTGGGGCTATAATACCCTTTTTCTGAATGAGTAGCCCTAAAAACAAACTCTTTTGGCATCATTTAGGTATTTAAGGTCTCATAATATGTCTATAACAAAACCCCTAATAATTATCTCAGTATAACAACAGCTCAGCATAGCAATGGGTATAACATCATACACACAGGGGACATATCCAAAAACCACAATGGCTTGACCACCGCAAAGCTTAGAAGACAGGCATAGTTTTAATGATTCTCATTGTCTTTCATTGCCTTTTCCTCTCTGTCTCTCTCTCTCTCTCCCCCCACCCTTACCCTCTCTCCACCACATACACAGATAGACAGATGTTCTTTTGTGTACAGAATATAATTTTGGAAAAACAATAATATAAAATTAAATGGATTTCTCACCTATAGTGTAGATGGATTACAAGAATTAAATTTATTATTTTAGATGTAAAGGTAGCTAAACTCCCAGAATGTGTTAATTATTGGTTAATGCCTCGAGGCTTTTTGGTAACATCTTCTAACTTACATTTTCATGGGACAGACATACATGATGTATCCATTCCATAATTATTTTTCAATGTATAAGCATTGATAAAGGTGGAAATGTGTTTCAGTTTTCTTTACTATTGTGATAATTATAAGTGAAAGCAAAATTTAACATTCAGCTCAAATTTGGCAAATGATATTCTGGGGTGAAATATAGTTCTTTTTGTATAAAAGCATTTACATATTTGGGGGGATGTATACATACTTAAGGTTATGTTTGTGCTATGATTATTTTCTTTACTCAAGCATGACTCAGACAATTTAATGTTGGACATCAGACAAATTTTATAAGTGAGAAGTTATGTTTTTAGGTGTTTAATGAAATGTTTTTTTTCTAAAATTTATGTGTGAAAAATAGGTATGTTCAGGACTCAAACTATTCTAAACCTAAGAAATTAATAATCACATGAGGCTTTAAATACGATATACCAAAGGAAGAAAGCGAATCATTACCCATCTTGGAATCTCTGTAAAAAGTGTCTTAATTTCTGTGCCTTTTAATTTTCTTATCACTTAAATGAAAAGAAATGAAAATATTTTTTATACTCATTATTCAAAAATTTCAGATTTGCTAATTTTTCCTTTAGCTAAAATTTGTTTGTAAAGCCCAAATCAACACTTACAGAGATTTCTGATTACACACAGGCCATGCACAGAGCAGCAAAGTTTGAGGTGCCCAATGTTCGTGTCCTCAGATGAGGTCAAAAGATGTAAAAACTCAGCCTTCTTGTTCCAGTTCTTATACCATAACCAAGTGTCCTTTTCTTGTTTAATGCCACAATTGTATTTTTGTACTTTTTATTTGGTAATGTTGTTTAAAATAGTCTCTGAGTATAGTGGTGAATCGAATGTTCCTAAGAGCATGAAGGTTACAATGTGCCCTATAAGAAAAAAAATAGTGTGTTAGTTATTAATAGATGTTAGATGCAGGTAGAAGTTACAGTACTACTGACTATAAATTTAATGTTAACTAATCACCAATATGTGTTAAACAAGGTGCATTTAAATAGAAACCCACATAAACAAGGTAATATACTGATTCATTGACTATGTTGTTGCCTGAGATTGGTAGAGACTTTACCCTGTATTTCCCCTAGGAGCAATGTACTAACAAAATACCATGGTCTGGGTGGCTTAAACAACAGAAATGTATTTTCTTACAGTTCTAGAGGTGAAAAGATTAATGTTCTGGTTCATTTATTTCCTAGTGAAGACTCCTGGCTACCTTCTCTCTACAACCTCACATGGAGTTTCCACTCAATTCACAAGTGTGTGTGGGGGGGGGAGGGCGTTCTCTAATTTTTTAGTATAATTTTTATAGTGCACTAGTCCTATTGGATCAGGGGCCCCACCCTTATCACCTCCTTTGGCTTTATATACTTCTTTATAGGTTCTATTTTTGAAATACAGTCACAGTGAGGGTAAAAGATTCAGCATATGAACTTGGGGAACACATTCAGTTCACTTACTAAATGTTTATAAAAATTTCATAAGGCGAAACTACTGTGAATAATGAAATCAATTGTCTCTCTCTGATGTTTAAGGCTCAAATGATAACATTAACTCTAAAACAATACACTTCAATAAGAGAAAGGTATTGTTCTTCAAAATGCTTTAAGTACTATGAATAAGTTTATTGTCTGCCCAAAAACAAAGCAGAAAAGTGAGACTGTAAACACAATTTTATGAAAATGAATCATCACAGAAATATCCATAGTAACTTAGGAATCACATTATTTGAAGATAGATTAAATTTTATTTTTATCCTGAAATGCTTTGTAGTTTTGTTTCTCAGAAATAAAGTCTGTTTTATAAAGTTTTATTAGATGTTTCTAATATCACTACAATTTTTTTATATTTTCCTGAATTTTGAATTGTTTTTCTGTGCAGAAGTAACCCATACATATATATGCATATATATAAATAGTTGCATTATTGATGTATATAGAATTATAACAAATATCTTCATACAATATGCAATTTTTTCATTGTATAATATTCCCCCTTATTTTTAATTCTTTTGTTTTTACTTTTACTATTAACAATATTATTTCTATTTTCTGTTATTTATCTCTTACTACCTTATTTTATTAATTATTTTCACTTTATTTTTTTCTTTTATTTAAATGTGTATTTGAAAGAGTATGTGCATAGATTGTGTGTTTTGTCTATTTCCAAACAGACAGTCTCAATATTTAATAGGAAAAGTCAGCCTGCTAATACTTAGTGTGAAACTGCAATACTTATTTTTTTTCTTCAACATTATTTTGTTTCTTCTTTTTTTGTTTCAGGGTTGGTGTTTACAATTTCACTGTTTCTCTTCTGGTGAAGACGCTATTTTTTCCTATTAACTATTAGTTTCTTTTTCTATTTTTTTTTCTTGATACTATTTGTCATCATTCTCCCTACTGTTTCCTCATCACTGTGTTTGATTTCTCTTTTTACCATTCTTGTATATGTCTAATACCCATATTTACCATTTCATATAAAAACCTACAGAATTTTATTAATATTTTCTTTTTTACTGCTCCCCCAATGACTAGCCTTTACTATGGTTCAGTAAGAATTTGTATTAATTCTTCTTTAAATGTTTGTTTTCACCAGTTTCACCATTGAAATCATGTGGTCCAGAACTTTCCTTTCAGGGGATGAATCAATCTTTTTTCTTGTTACAGTCTGTGGATATTTTTATTTTTATTTATTGTTAGTTGAAGGAATATTTGTGTTTTAATAAATGTTTCCACCCATTTTTAATTAATTACTTTATTGGTATGTAATTTTCTGTAGTGTTCCTTTATAATTTTTTCTATCTTTGTAGACCAGTACTATTGTCCCTAATTTTATTTTTTAATTATTTGTATCCCCTCCCTTCTCTCATTATCTGTCCTGCTAAATCTTTATTAAGTTGATTTATCTCAAATTTACTTCAAAACTCTTTCAGTGAATTGTTCGCTTTAGTTATAGCACTCTGGAACTTCAGAAATCCAAATTAAAATCGGTGTCTTTATTGATGTTCTCTCTTTTGGAAGAAATCAGTATTATAGCTTTCTTTAATTGTTTAGATAGTTAATTTCAGTTCTTTGAATATATTTAAAACAACTTACTTAAAGTTCTTTTCAGTCCAATGTTTAGGCTCTTCGTAGATAATTTCTATTTCCTTTTCCTATTTTGCTGCTTTCCCACCTTCCCTCCCCTTCCTTCCTGTCTTCCACTCTTCCATTATTTTTACTGTGTATGTAATAAGGTTTGTTTTTGCATGTATCATTTTTGCCGTTGTTCACTACAGACACTATAGATACTACATTTTAGAATTCTACATATTGACTCCTTTAGTGCAGGCTCTATTACTTTCAGTGTTTGCTTGTGCATTTATTTCTTCTCTGGACTAGTTCAGTGAAGTCTATTTCCCCTGAATAGGGCAGCCTCTGATGTTCTCCTTTAGAGAACATAGCCTTGGGTATATGAACAGTCTCCTTGATCAATAGAGATGACTTTCATTTCGACAGGTTCTTTTTTGACTGTAACTTTCTTTGATTACCCACTAAGCTGCTCACTGGTCTTCTGTCTTCTCAAACCCCTCTGATGGCCTCCACTAATTGGCATTTGATCACACTATTGTTTTTGACAATGCCCTAGAATGTCAAACTGCTCCATAGTGTGATCCAATTAAAGTTGAGCCCTTTTGCAGAAACACAATATGGCCAGTCTGTGAGGATTTCTCTGACTTGAGAAGCATCCTTCTGACTTCTTTCCCTGATTCTTTGTTTTAAAATTCTAAGTGTTCTACTACTTTCCCTTTATCATGGAGGTACCAACATACTCTTAATTACTCAACAGAAAAGTTGTTACTTTCAACACAACGCTTAGGCATAAACTTTCCCATGCACCATTTAAATGAAGACAGTTTCCACTGGGGTAAGCTATGAAACTCAGTTTTTACAGCCACCTTCTCCTCCTAAGCAGAACCCCTGAACAACTGCACTGGAGCTGAGGGCAAAGACAGCATCCGCTTCTCCCAGTACTGTAACAGGATTATTATAGGACCAATCATCTGGGTGTGGGTGGTAGCCACACTCTTCACTTTGGCTTTCCTCATGCAAAATTTCTGACTTATAATCAACTTGAGTGGGGGAAATTGGAGACTAAATATTCTCAAGCAGTAGCACCTGAGGTAAACATTCTGCCCTATGAGTGAGATACAGATGGGGAAATGAAGCCACAGTACTCTTTCTTTCATGCCTTCCTGAAATATAGCTACATCAAGGTGAAGTAGAGAGTGTGATAGATGCCAGTTGCCTGTCCTTTCGGGCATGAAAAAGTAGCCACAGCCTGGGAGATAACATGAGAGAGAGAGTTTAGATTTTCTTGCTACATCCACCCAGATTACAGTTTCTATCATACTTTTCTAGAGTGGAGAGGGGAGGCGTGGGAAAAGTTGATGGCTCAAATGCCACAAACACTCTCAGTTCTTCAAAATTAGCAGATCTTTCTACATGGATATTTCTCCATTTATGGCATCCCTGAAGACAATTTTTGGAGACTTTGACTTTTTTTGCAAATAATTTCCACCAGTTAAGTGGTGTTTCAGTGGGTTTACTGAGCTTCTCACACTGCCATCCTGAAAGCCCATATCTTTTAGTGAGTTCTTATTTTTCATTTGTGACCATAATTCAATAAATACCAAGTTGTGGGACAAAAGCCTAGCAGGCAAAGCTGGAGGTGAGGAATGATAAGAAACATAATGCTCACAACAATCTAAAACCAGCCACCCTGAAATTCAGAGTCCAGGAATTCCCTCAGTCAAGCTTCTGGGGATGCTAAGTCTTCAACCTTAATCCCAAGTTCTCTCCTTCTGGTTCCTTGCTTGGCTCACTTTTGAACAGAGAAGAAAATAATGTGGACCAACACCCTCTATTCAGACTTCTTTAGGCCTAGGAGTTACTCAAAATCTCCAGGTCCCACTGATTTCACAGAAAGGTATTTAGTGTTTGGATGGGAGTTAGGAAATGGAAGGTAGCATGGGTGAATTCAAGCTGCCATCTTCATCAAATCTCGTAGAAGTGTCTGTTCCTTTAAGGCAAGTGAAAGTCACTTATACTCATGAAATAAAAATAAAATTGATATACAGATAAAAGTTTGAAATAAGTAGAAAGAGGAGGAAATGCTTAGAAAATATCTGATGCTGGAGTTCTCAAGTAAAATTAGAATTGGATTTGTGAATAATACCCTTCTTTCTTTTTTGATAGCAATTTACAATCTATTGCAGGTGGTGAATCCTATACTCATATGCCCGGTGGGCCTTCATTTTGAAAACACAGTTCGAGAAATGTGAGTATAATTTAATTCCATGCTTAAAATCATCCATATATGCAATAATGTACCTAAATACTAGTTTATGAGCAAGATCCATCAATTTACTAGACAATATGAGATCATTATATTTACACAGTATTCATTTCCTAAAGTTGAAACCAGTCACATATCTTACTTCTTATAATGAATGATGTTATCATATTTTGCAATCTGCAAGCACATTTATTTTGGTTATTCAAATAATTCTAGAAATATCACATACTCTCAGAATGAGACTTATCTAAACAATGGAATTATTAGTGAGAAACAATATTTATTTTCCTTAAGTATTATTAGTACTTAAAAAAAGGCTTTGTGTTTTGTTTTTCCATTCAAATTCTCTTATCATATTGTTTCCTTGCATAATAAATTTTTTCTCTATTTTATCTTCAATTTAACATCAGTTTTAATGCTTAATAACTGCTTAAAACAAACAAAGGAACAAAGAAAAAAGACAATGTTTAATGTTCAGCTTCACCCAACAATTAACTAAAGATGCACTATGAAAGCCTAAAGACCTCGATGCCACATGAAAGAGTACATTCTTCAGCTGATGCACAGACTGTACCAAAAATAAAGCTCAAAATTTAATTATAAGAGTGATGAAATTACTTACAAAGAGACATTAATAACCTAATGAGTTGCTTATTATAAAGTCAAGGCCTTCATAGTGATGAGTAAAGAACTAGTGTCCTGAGGACTTTGCTAGAGACATTTGAGTTGATTCCCCTGAGTAGCTTACACCCCAGTGTTCCCTGACCCCTGCATGCTGGCCTCACATTCCTTTCTCATGCCAAGGGAGGCTACCACCCCCTAGGACTGTCACTTCTGGATGGAATTAAAGTAAAGGGCTCACCTGAGATGGACCCCTGAAAAGAAAGTGCTTGTCTGTATCAGTTTTTCTGCTTTTTCTCATGTTGTTTTCAAATTAATAACCAGTGTCACTTTTTAGTGTGGCCTAAGTGAGATTCTGTTACAAATAAAAATTATTAACTGCAGTAAGCTGCTGAATCTGGCTAAAGACTACCAGCATAAACCAAGAGAACATATGTAAGTATGAATTTTAAGGCACTAAATTAAGGAAGATAGAATATAAGACCAGTAAGACAGAATTTGTTAATAGGAAAGCACTCTCTCTGGCTCAGAATTTCACATTAGCAGGCCACCTGTAGCTGGTCAGAATATTCCTCTGTGGTGTCTGTCTCCTTTAAATTTAGACCTAGTGATGTACCACAGTACATGGAACTGCCTTGGCATAGTACGAATGAAATGACCCCATGGGCATGCTAGAAAGGGTTTAATATATGAGACCACAGAGTCTGCAGGCCACTCTTTCCCAGATAGTCCAGAAGACATTTTCTCCATTAAAGTGATATCACAGACCCTAGAGAGGACAGTGTCAGAATTCTTGAGAATCTCAGTGGAGCTTTATTTCAAAGACCAGGTTTGATAGTAGACCACGTTTTTCTTCCTGCTAATGTGAGTAATAGGATTGTGGAATAGCAGAGACTGGCTAGTGGTACTTACCTATCAAAGCAAGTTTAATGTACATGGAAGATAGAACAACGAAGCTAAAATGGCATTGTAGAGCTCATGACCTGCACAACTTTGGTAATGGCTAATCCATGACTTTTCCAGAAGGAAAATGTATGGGTAGCCAAGGAAGCTACGTACTTGCTTATAAAACCAAAATGATCAGCAGTGGGTGAGCTGAACCCATCCCTGTTTTCATATCTAAGCCCAGCAACTGAAGAAGGAAAAACAAAGCACCTCTGTGGAAGGATCTTATAATGGCAAAGAAAGGCTCATCAAGACAATGTAAAGCAGAAAAATATTGAGGAAAAAATGGATAAATTTTAGGTAGAATTGTAATTAAGGTATAATAAAAGAGTCTATGGATTACTTCATGCCATTAAAAAACAAGGAATAAAAGAACTTACAATATTAAAAGAACAAAGAAAAGTTCAGTGTATGAGTGAGAAGGTCCCAGAGTGAGAGGAATAAAGTAGGGGCGACATCATTGAGACCTTCCCAGGGTGTGTTAAGGAAGTTTGTTGACATTTTAAGCATACTTTGAAGGTAATCAGCAAAGAAATAAATGATACAAATTACACACAAATTCGTAATATTAGAAATTACATACATAAAATACTATTCAGGCTGCTGAAAATATTTTATACTTTCGGAGTAGAAATATTCCTAAGGAATTTTTTTTTAAATCTTAAATAAAGATAATAAAATAGTATAGTCTTTTTTTACTAACTTGCCATATAGTATTTGTTAGAGAAAATTTTAAAAACTATAGACTTGGGTAAAATATTTGCATAGTATATAAAATTAGCCATTAATGCTTATAATGTATAAAGTGTACTAAATTAACAAAAAAGCAACAAGCATGTCCATACAAATTGGATAAAATGTATTGTATTTATTTGCAATGAACAGAAAGTGACTCAGGCAGGATTAGATGGAAAAGACTTTATTATCACTTTACGAAGTAGTTCACAAAATAATAAGAAAGTTGGAGAATAAAAACTGACTGGCAGGAATTATGGAGTACTAAAAAACCAGCAAGAATTACTTATCTTTCTTTTTTTAACTTATCTTTCTTATCAGTTCACAGCAGCTATAATGAATGAGAATCTACCATTTTTCTAAAAATTATATTCACAAAGATTTCATATTTATATTTTGGTGCAGTATTTTGGAAAGATATTTTGGCAGTGCCTGTCTAAATAAAAACTAAGCTTTTCACTTATCAGTTACATTTCTATGAATACTCCCTAAGCTTTCATTTCAGTTTTGGCTGTGTCAGTAAGGACTCAGTCAGGGAAGCAGAACTGGTGAGTTATATAGAATTAAGGAATTATTATAGCAGCAGCCCTCAATATTTTTGGCATCAGGAACCTGTTTCATGGAAGATAATTTTCCACAGACTGGGGTTAGCGGGATGGTTTCAGAATGATTCAAACACATTACATTTAATGTCTCTTTATTTCTATCATTGTTACATTGTACTATATAGCAAATTACACAACTTACCATAAAGCAGAATCAGTGGGAGCCCTAAGATTGTTTTCCTCCAGCTAGATAGTTCCATCCTGTATTTGTAGCCTCTCCTCAGCGCCAGCATCACCAACTCAGCTCCACCTCAGATCATCAGGCATGAGATTCTCATAAGGAGCACAGAACCTAACGTGCACAGTTTACAGTAGGGTCACACTCCTGGTAGAATCTAAACTATCACTGATCTGACAGGAGGCGGAGTTCAGGTGGCGATGTGAGGAAGGGAGAGCAGCAGTAAGTACAGTACAGAAGCCTCACTTGCCAGCCACCTCCTGCTGTGTGGCTCACTTCCTAACAGGACACAGACTGGTACAGGTCTGTGATGTGGGGTGGGGATGCAGTATTATAAGACTTTGACTTCTTGGCCATTCATCTGTCATCCTCACAGAAGTTTCTGTTCAAGTCTCTCGCTCACTTATACATGGGGTTGTTTGCTCTTTCCTTGTTGATTAATTTGAGTTCTTTGTAGATTCTCACTGTCCCTAATCATCAGAGAAAGACAAATCAAAATTACCAGGAGATATCACCTAACACTAGGAAGATTAGTCCATGTCACAAAGTCCCAAATCTGCAGATGCTGATATGGATGGGAGAGAAGGGAACACTTCTACAATGTTGGTGGGATTGCAAACTATTACAACCTCTATGAAAAGAAGTATGGAGAATTCTTAAAGAACTAAAAGTCGACCTTTTATTTGATCCCACAATCTCAGTACTAGGTATCTACTCAGAAGAACAAAAAACACTTTACCACAAGAACATTTGCACCAGAATGTTTATTGATGCTCAATTCACAATTGCCAAGATGTGGAAACAACCCAACTGCCCATCAACCGATGAATGGATTAACAAACTGTGGTATATGTATACCATGAAGAACCATTCAGCCATAAGAAAAGATAGAGACTTTACATCTTTTGTGTTTACCTGTATGAGGTTAAAACACATTTTTAATAATGTATCCCATGAACAGAAAGAAAAGCCTGGGCACTGTGGCTCACACCTGTAATCTTAGTACTCCGGGAGGCTGAGATGAGTGGATCACATGAGCTCAGAAGTTTGAGACCAGCCTGAGAAACAGTGAGACCCCATCTCTAAAAATAGCTGGGCATTGTGGTGAGTACCTGTAATCCCACCTACATGAGAGGCTGAGGCAAGAGGATCACTTGAGCCCAGGATTTTGAGGTTGCTGTGAGCTATGACACTACAGCACTCTACTGAGGGTGACAAAGTGAGACATTGTCTGAAAATTTTTAAAAATGGAAAAAAATTATTAATGTACTCAATAACAATATGAAACCAATATATAAACAACTACATGCCCACAGGAAAGCTAAAACACAAATACAGTTGAGCAAGGGGGAGGGCAGAGAAGGGAGGGAGGAAGGAGGGAGATTGGTGGGAGGAAGGAAGGCAATTGGTGGGATCTCACCTAATGTGCCCAATGTGAGCATGCCCCTAGGTGAAGGGCTCAACTACAACTTGAATTTTATCACAGAATTGAAAACAATGTAACCTAAACGTTTGTACCCTCGTATTAACTTGAAATATAAAAAAAAAAAAAAAAAATGACTTTTACTATATGCGATTGTGGGAGCTGTTGAAGTAGTCTATGGAGCTGTTGATCTGTATATAGTATTGAGACTCAAGTCGCTATAGATTGGGCACACCACAGATCAAAAGGATGGTTAGGGAAGAGTAAAAACTCATCAGGTCAACTGGACCTCACGGAAACAAACTGAAATCCACGAGCAAATGGACTTTAGGACTGCAGTCTGTAAGCCAGGACTCTCTTTTACCTGGACTCCATAGCATGGATGACATGCAGAAGAAACCAGTGTCCTTTCCACAGAGCTGCAACACACTCAGCCCAGGGTTATGGAAGTGGATTACTCTTCATTTACCTCTGGTGGCAGTTGTTAGTCTGGTTTGTCTCTGAAACCCTTTAAGTAAGCTAGAAGATCGGCAATAGCATGAGTAAGATGTTACAGTGCCTCGCAAACCACCCCACAGAGACGTGTAGCTCCTTGCTTCACTTTTGTCTCCCTAACCTCACACAAAGAAGAGGAATCTGGGAAATTCAGTTCCATGTTAGCTAAGTAGACAGTGCAAAACTACTATAGTGATCCGTTGCTTTTTTGAGGGAGTGGAGGGAGCAAGGGGCTGGCCATTTTCCAATTCCCTAACAGTACTGTGATGTCCTCCACACTGATAGTTCAATTCAAGTTAAACCAATCAGATGGTCCTTTACGAAAATAAATCTTTAACACAGGATAAAAGAAAGTGTTGGAGATTGATTCACTCATATCAGAAATTTCCTTTCCAATAGATTCTTATTTTGGTTCCTGATCTGTAACCTCCTTGATTGCTGCCTTTCCATCAAACCCCTCATTGACTTTATGAGCCTTCAGTATGCTTCCAATATGGTTTTTTACTTATGGTAGGTTCTATCAATTGGAATTAAAGCCCTTAACTGAGACAAGCCCACATAGACACAACTTTATAAGTATAAGAATTAATTTCAGTATGGTTTGTCATTGTAAACAACAGATATGCCTGACCATAGAATGAATAAATAAACTACACATATACACATATTAAGGAATATATATTATTCAGCTATTGGTACATCACAGAAAATACAAAGTCTGTGTAAAATGCAAAAATAAGTATTTATTTCTCCCTCACAGGTATGAGTTTGTCCACATTAGGAGATTTACTTAGAAGATCTATTTCAGGTTCAGGGTCTATGGGGGCATTAATGGGATTCACCTCATCTGTGGGTAGAATGTGCATGTGTCACACCAGGACCAGGCAGGAAAGGCAGTGGCTCTCTGGGCTTTGTTCTTGTCCTCACAAAGGCAACAGCATATTTTAGCAAAGTGCCGACACCTGCTTTTGTCACATGCACTAACAGTCCCATGGCCAAAGCAAAGCATCTGGTCAAGCCTGTAGTCAAGAGACAGACAAGGACACTTCCTTCACCCTCAGCTCGTGCAGGACGTGGAGTTCTATTACTCAGAAGTGAAGAATTGGGACCAGTAACTCAATCTACCACAGAATAAACACTTTAAAAGTAAAATGTAAAGAAGATCCACATATCCTGCCACTGAAAGCTGCCAAAGGAATATAAGTTAAAAATTGCGAGGTTCAGAAATATATGAATAATATCATTTTACGTAAAATGTGTATGTATCTCATTTCAGAACTATACATATAGTACACATGTAAATATGTATATGCAAAAATACAACTCAATAAAAATGCCCATGACTGGCTGGTGCTTGTGCTGAGGACACAGAAGGAATTGGCATTGCTTTGAATAAAAGTTTAGTTACATACTTTAGTAAAGGATTTGTACAACATGTACAATTTTCTAAGTGACTCTAAAAATGTAAAATTAATAGGATGTCTTAAAATTTATTCTTCCATTGGGCACTATGTACTATAGTCTTATTTAACTTAGTTGAAGTGTCAATAAAGTTAGAAGTGTAATAAAATTATCACTCTGAAATCCTCCCGCTCTCTGTGTTCAGAATCATGCTTACTAAATTTATGACTCACAAAAAAAAAAACAGTCTCAGTGGCCCTGTTATTATTACTAGGCCCTAGAATAAACAAGTGCAGTCCTCTTGCTTAATGGCTTTTTTTAAGAGACCCTATTTTCTTCCTTTATAGTATCTCTCATCTATTAGTATGTAATACTTTTCTATTCTTAATCTAGCGTCTGAGCAATATAGGTCTAGATCTGAGGGGTAAAAAAAAAACTGGACCTACTTGTGCTCAGACAAATACTCTAAGAACAGTTACCTAATCATGTCACTACTGACTGGAAGAAAAATACAGTTCAACAAAACAAAATTCCATTGCTTCTATGTTGTGCCTCTTTAAAATTAAGTCTACCGACTTGACATGCCATTTTATGCAAAATTTACTAACATTTTCTGTTTTAAAAATTGGATAAATATAAATATGCTTTTCTCTTTGTTCTCCTGCTTTTTAGCAAAGTCAAGTTGTATTCTGTTTTTTTAGTGATTCGTGTGTAAGTCATATGCCCTATTTAGTTTGAGCCTTTTCTGTAAATTCATTCTTCTTATCCTTTATCTAATCCTAACCATCTTTTAAGGTCCAAATAAAGTTTGATTCCTTCTAAAAGGACTCTCCTGAAGCACTCAAGATGACATAATAATCCCTTCTCTAAATTATAATGGCATTATATTCCGTAGTGTGCAAATATAAGACTTAACTGGCCATTTGATGAGATAATATGCTAATGTTTTCTTTTAAATAAATTGTAAGTTCATTGCAAGTAAGAATCATGTTAAATCTCCTCTGTATTCCTCATGACTAATAGAATACTAACAAATATGTCGTACATACTTGATAACATGCTTTTGACCATCTGTGGTTATGCTAATACTTTACCTTAGAGGAAAAATGGATTTTTTATTTGTGAATTGGCTCTTGGATGTTTTACTGGGAAACACTCCCATATTTGTACAAGCAAAAGTGAACGAGATTGAACACTTGTGACTAATTCTTTCCTCATATATTATTCTTGCCATCATTCATTCAATATTTATTAAACTATACAGAATTCCTAATGGAAAAATCAAAACATTGTATTATATTCTTGTCAAGAGAATTATGTCCTGGATAGCCAATAGTACAAGGATAATCACTAAAAAAATTAATGCAAAGTAAATCTCCTGTGAAATTGAAGTTTACACAATTTATGTCAATTCCAACCACATTATTCCTCTGTGGAAACTCCTTATCAGAGGGAATCAACTCAGAAACATTCCTGCACTTGTATTTGTGTTGCTATGTGTCAAAGTACTCAATTGCATCCTTCCTTGGCAGAATTTGTTAACATTTTGCAAGATTCTCTTCTTTAAAAATGTTAAACCTATTCTCAGGGCAATTTTCACTTATCCTCGTGTCTGAAGATTTATTTACTTGTTTTTTTCCTTCACTTTTCCTGCTTGAAGAACATTCATTTTGGAATTAAGCTACTAAACCTTCTCTCCCTGAAAGGTTTCTTATTTCCTGTCTGCTCATTTCCTTTCATTTATGTCTCACCGTTGTCATTACTGAATTTATCCTTTGCAGTATTCTTTTGTCTGTCTGGCTTTATTCTCCTTGAATCATGTTCACATTTCCTTCTCAGATCTGTCATGCTAGTTAAATTTCTTGACAGTGAGCTCATCTGTTTTGTGTTTAGCTTATGCAATTTTTCCAGCAAATTGCAGTATTCTTTATGGAAAAACAAGATATTTGTAAACACTTGACATTTTTTTCACAGGAATGTGATGTTAGTATTACTTCTAGAGGTAACTGTAAATGTAATACTGTTTTTATCTTTGCTTTCACTCCACCCCACATCATGAAATAATGAACAGATTATTAAACCTGTCTACTTCTCCCAGTGATAACATTAGTAAGAATGCCTTAAACTATATAAAACCATACAGTCTTCACATGTACCAACACTGATATGAGAAACACCAAGACAATATTATTCATGTAACTAAAAATGTACACCTGGCAAGATATTCATATGTATGTGTCTGCATATATGAGGTCTGATAATTAAGTTCATGAACTCACCACCATATAAATAAACAGCATGATAAGGTTTCACAAACCTGGCACATCGGTTTCTCACAGCTGTTTTGGTATAGACCTTTGGTGGTGTCATTCTTAGTGTTGTGCACTATTGGTGTTGCATGTTTTTGTGTGCCATTCTGAGAATTTCAGAGCTTAAATTAGAGCAATGAACAAACATTAAATTTCTTGTTAAAGTTGGCAAGAGTGGGAAGTGAAATCAGAGACACATTGGTCCAAGTTTATGAGGATAATGCCATAAAGAAAATGACAGTATACTAATGGATTAACATTTTCCTGAGGGGGAGAGAAAGTATCACTGATGAAAAGATGTGAGAGCAGCCATAACAAGGAGAACTGATGAGAGCATTGAAAAAATTCACTGAACTGTGCATCAAAATTGTCAGCTAAATTCTTTTTGAAAACAACTCACTTAAGCTACTAAATCTTTTCTCCTGTGAGAAGCTTAGCATACCAAGTAAACATCAATAGAGAAACAGTTAGGGAAATCTTGGCATGAGAAAGATATACGCAAAAATGGTTTCAAAAGAGTTCACTGATTAAATGTAGCAAATTTTCCAATACCTTTTGGAGAGGCAAAACAATGTTTTGGGCCATGTCATCACTGGTGATGAAACATGAGTTTACTAATATAACCATAGAAACAAAGAGTCAAAGTGCACAGTGAAAATCAGCCAATTCCCTGTGACCAAAAAAGTTCTATCAGTCCAAATGAAGAGTCAAAACAATATTGCTAAGTCTTTTTGATATCAGAGGAATTATTTTTTATGAATTTATAACAACTGGACAAATAGTTAACCAAGTTTACTATTTAGAAATGCTGAAAAGGCTGCATGAAAAGTTAGATGAAATGGACCTGATGTTTTTGGCAGCAACTCATGGCTCTCAGATCACAACAGTGCACCAGCTTACACAGCACTTTCTATAAGTCAGCTTTTAGCCAGTCCACAGATAACTATATTGGAACACCTCCTTACTCACCTAATCTGATCTCCACCAACTTTTTTCTTTATATGAAGGTAAAGGAAATATTGAAAGGAAGACCTTTGATGATATTCAGGACATCAAAGGTAATAGGACAACAGAAAGAGTTCCAGAATTGCTTTGGAGGGTGGACTAGGCTCTGATGTCAGTGCATGCTTCCCTAGGGAAGAACTTCAAAGGTCACCATGGCAATATTAGCAAAGAGGTATGGAGCACTTTTTCTAGGATGAATTCACAAACTTAATTCTTGATCATATGTACATATGTGTGTGTCACTAAGAAAGTTTTGTGATACAAAAAAGTCAAAGATCATAAAATATAGGTGGACAGAAACATATGACACCTTCCAAGAAACACTGACAAGCCAAGCAAGTTGAAACTTGCAGTAGAATCAGAAAGACATTGGTTTTGTGAGCATATGTAATTCTGTTAACTTTTCTCATGCTGTTATTTCCGTCTAAAATTTCCTTCAGTATCTTTCTGCTGCATATAGTCTAATTCATACTTCAAAACATAGTTCTAACAAGAGAACAAATAACCTGATTTTAAAATGGATAAAAGGACGTCAGTAAACATCGACATATGAATAACCAACAGGTACATAAAAAATTGATCAACATCACTAATCGTCAGGGAAATGCAAATTAAAATCACAATGAGATATTACCTCATACCTTTTAGAATGGTATTGTCAAAAAGATGAAACATAACAAGTGTTAACATGGAGAAAAGGGAAGACTTATGCACTGTTGGTGGGAATATAAATTAGTATGGCCATTATGAAAAATAGTATGGAAATGCCTCATAAAATTAGAGCAATCAGATGATCTAGCAATCACACAACTTGGCATATAGCCAAAGGAAATGAAATCAGTATGCCAAAGAAATACCTGCAACCCATGTTCCCTGCAGTATTCACAGTAGCTAAGGTACTAAATCAACTTAAGTGCTTGTCAATGGATAAATGGATCAAGAAAATGTAGTCTATGCACACAGTGAGATACTGTTCCACCATAAAAAAGGAACTTCTGTCATTTGTGATAACACGGGTGAACCAGAGGACATTGTGTTATGGAAGCCAGGCATAGAAAGACAAATATCACAGGATCTCACTTAAATGTGGGATCTAAAATGTGGAACTTACAGAGCACTGAGTAGAATGGTGGTTTTTAGGAATTGGGTGCTGGTGGGGGCAAATTAGAGAGATGTTTGTAAAAGAATGCAACATTTCAATTAGACAGGAAAAGCAAATTCAGTGTATCTAGTGTAAAACTTGGTAACCATAGTTAAGAGTAATGTACTGTTTACTTGATGGATTTCAAGTGTTATCAACACAAAAAAAGATAAGTGTGTGCAATAATTAATCCTTAAATTAGCATGATTTAACCACTCTACAATGTCTACATATATCACAACATAATTTTGTTTGCCATAAATATATATAATTTTTGTTTATCAATTTAAATGAAAAATAATTAATAAACAAACAAAAGCATATAGCTTGCTTCACAGAGAATAAAATGCAACTCACTATAAAATTAATAGCTAAAAAGCCATTTTCTCAGTTCTTGATGCTCTTCCAATATAATGTATGTCCATTACTCATTTACCATGCTGGATTGTAAGAGAGACTCCTGGCACACTGCATGGATGAGTTAATTTATAAATAGGCCATCTAATTACTGCTACATTTTAATGAGAGCAATAATTTTCTGATGACTTCAATTCTCCTCTCCTTTATTTAGCACACTTCTCTAACCAGCATCAAGGTGCTGGTATATTAAATTAATTGTCACAATTTTGCTCCACATAATGATCTATTGTGACTTCCACTAGATAGGATGAAAGCCAATATATAGGTAAAATTTTTTCTACAATATTTTATTATGCATCTTGTCTCTCTCACATCATTGTGAGGAAAAAATTAACATGTAATGAAATACCTCATGAGTTTGCCTATTTATAAGTCATAGTGTTTTATTCTTGTCATAATACCATTGCAAAGATATTTTCAAAGTCTTAGATATACTTGTGTAAGTCTAATTGGGATTGTGTAATTTATTATTTTTCTTCAATGCGGCATAGTTTTGTTTTGTTTCTGTGGGGGGTACTTAACACATATTTGTCTCTGTAGAATATTTCTGCTAAAACTTTTATAATATAATAGATCTCTTTTCCTAGTACATTTAAAGTGATTCTCCTCTAATAAGGTGACTTTACCTCAGACTTTTTACAATCAACGAGAAATCTCACCCTTCTTAGATCCATACTCATTAATTATATTTTATAACTGAGATGGCTAATATCACCCAATTGATGTGAATCCCCATTGAGATTTCAGAATATTATTGGGGTTACGTAACTTACTTTTTAGCCAAGGTTTACTAAGTGTGCATTGGACCAGTTAGGTATGAATTTACCCATCTCTTCCTCCCCACTCACCTGCTTGATTGTCATTGAGTTTTACCTCCATGTGTGCACAAAAGTGTTGATTGATTAGTTCCAATTTAGGAACAATTTTTCCACAATCAGAAAGCTGTGGAAAAAATCCAAGTGCCCACTAGTGCATAAATGGGTTGATAACATGTGGTATGTGTATGCAATAGAGTACTACTCAGTCCTAAGAAATGGTGATCTAATATCTTTTGAAACAACCTGAATGGAATTGGAGACTATTCTTCTGTCATGAGTTTTTGAGCTATAAGCTTTTTGTAAATTATATTTCCACAGAGCATCTAAAGTGATTAAGGATCAAGCTGGAGAATTATTACCATGTATTTTTACTTATACAGCAAAACCAGCAAATTTTCTGTTGGGCCTTATGTTTCTAAGCCCAGTTCTATCTAATAGAGGGCTCTTCAGGGGAAATTTCTGCACTGATAGAACTTTCTATCAGTGGAGTCACCAACTACATATGGGCACTGAATCCTTTGTGTGTGGCTAGCACAACTGAAAAGCTGAATATTTAAATTTTATTTAATTTCAATATTTTTAATACAAATAAAATAGCTACATGTGGCTACTGGCTACCAAAATAGACAGCAAAGTCATATGGATACCACCTAAAGTAGCTAATAACACAGCATAATAATTTAATCTCATATATTACATTTTCTATAAAATAAAATGCATTTTATAAAATGAGACATCTTCGGTAAGTATGTAAGAAGGTATACAATTAAAAATATAAACCATGGTATTTATAGGAGTAAAAATGCAAATTATTTAGCAGCTATTAGGTGTTGATTTTTGTCATTTAACCATCATGTTTAGCAAAATGAATGAAATACAGAATTAAAATATATACATAAATAACCACTTGAGGGTGTTTCTCAATAGTTCACAATACAAAAAGAAACACTTTTGACATACTCATACTGATTTTGAGGTTTTATATATAGCACATGTACATATACACACTGTCTCCAGTTTACCCTCAGAAGTCCTTGGTTATTAGTTTTTGCCCTGAAATTTTTCATTAGGAGATTATTTTAATTATATGGTCTTTAAAGAAAATTATTTGAAAAGTAAAACTCAGATTGTACATGGCACATGAATATAGTGACCAAATTATTACAGTAAAGGAAGTTTTTAATTCTATGCTAACACAGAAGAAATGCATAGGATTTTTTCCTTGCTGCTATTATTACATCTGAACATTTAAGATTATATCATTTGTTTTGAAATACCACAGATCACATAAACTAATATTCGATAGTTAGTTTTCTGGCAGTTGATAAAAATGTATAGAGCTTTAGAAACATTTTCTCTGGAAGAGATGAACACAGAAATATTTGGGCAAATGTGTGTTTTATGAATATATACTGAGAGTTTAAACAGTAAAATGCATTTTATTAAAGCTTTCATTTATGCATAAATAATTGTGCATATCATTTTAATTAAATATCATTTTTAACTTTAAAATTTGAGACTAAATACTTTCCCCTGTAAATTATATATTGTAAGCTTTATTTGATGAAAGTGTATTAGCTGGTATTTGGATTTTTTTTTCCTGGTTATATTTTATAATCTGCCACTCTTATTCACGTGTTTCAAGGGAGCTTAAATAAAGGTCATTTAAACTGGCTCACCTTTCTCAGCCCCCTGTGCTTTCCCATAATCCCTGCTCCCATTGTAACAGGATAATAGCTTCCTTCTCAATGTACCTTTTTAATATGAAAGAATTATTAACATTTCATTAAGTAAACCTTAGCCTATTGGACTTTAATTCCATATTCCTCTTATGTTTGGCTTTTTGTGTGTGTGTGAAAATTATTAAATCCTTGTGTAAACTCTAAACAATCTTACTGAACTTGCTATCAATTATTTTTCAATTTTGATATGCAACCATATTTGAATAACCTAATAAAATGCATGTATATTAAATATATGCAATTAAATATTAAATGTAAATATTTAATATTATGACAGAGTATTCTTCCAAAGCAACACTTTTAATATCCTAAAAGAGATCTTCATGTTCCCAACCTCTGCTGAGTTCCTTTACTTCTTTAGAAGGATAATTCTTGGTTAAATTGTTTTTCCTAAGATAATAAATGCAAAGCTGTTAGCTTTTAAATAAAATGATTACAGGATTTAGTAAAGAATGATGTTTATTTTTTTCACTTTTATATAAGAGAAAGTAATGCAACACATTTCATAAATGATGCCTATCATGAAATTCTTCCTTGCTATTGCTATGAAAACAATGTATGTTCTTATTCATTGGTATAAGAACCAATAGACATACATCTCAGTTCTGATACTTTCCTAATTAATTGCAGTGTGTACAGTGCTATGATTAACTGTAAATGAAGCCAGCCCAGAAGAAGCCATCATGGTTCACCTCCTTATTCTCTTATTTGGTCATTTATATTCAATTTCTGAGTCTAGCCCACAAATTCCAGGCAGCTTCCACCACAAGAAAAATTCACCTTTTAAGTGAACAATACAAAAAGCTCCCTTGGGATCAAAACCTTAAATCAAAACTATCCCTGGGTGTTCACTTTATACCCTAATATCTGAATGATGTCTAGTTATAACTTTGTTGAGCACAAAATCTTGCCCACATTTGTATCGAGTCATGCTGATTGTCATATTTGAATCCACTGTCACCTACTCAACTCACTTTTGCTACTGGAACTTTGGTTCATTCACTCTCAACTAAATAACTGCACTCCTCAAAGATGAATAATATCCCCAAAATGTTAAATATAGTTGGTTTCATGACTCTTCTCAAGACCAGGCATATAGGATAGTTCTATTCAATGACATACACAGAGAAAAACGTCCAGGTCTCTTCCTCCTTGACCACCTTTGCTAATTGTATGAATGTATAATCCTCGGAGCTGATAAAGTCATCTTTGACTCTGAGCAGTGAAAGCTAACATACTGATAATAGTAGAGCAAAAAGACAGAGAGAGACCTAGACCTTTTATGACTTTGTTAAATTGCTAAGCTTTGAGAAACAATACAATTTCCTTTATGGTTGTATATAGCCAACAAAATTCGCTTTTTTTTTTTTTTTTTTTTGTAGAGACGGAGTCTTACTTTATCACCCTCAGTAGAGTGCCATAGTGTCACAGCTCACAGCAACCTCCAATTCCTGGGCTTAGGTGATTCTCTTGCCTCAGCCTCCCGAGTACCCGGGACTATAGGTGCCTGCCACAACACCCGGGTATTTTTTTGTTGCAGTTTGGCCGGGGCAGTTTGAACCCACCACCCTCGGTATATGGGACTGGGGCCCTGCCCACCTACTTCAACATTTCAGTCTGGTTTCAGTCGATGTGCACCTTGAATATTCTATCTGTTAGCTCACTTGTTCACTAGTGTAGAATGGTGACAATATTAGACAAATTTCTCTGAATTTACTTTGTCCTCCTGAAGTGGTACCTCAATCAAAATTTGCTTGATAGAAATTAAAATTTTGACTAAAGGATCCGAAAGTATTTCTCAGACAGATTAAGGATTATATTGCTAACAAGTATTTCTAAAGTAAGACTATCTCCAGTAATTTATATCAGTGCATAACTACCTTTCAATTCAGACAACTTTCTCTTTGCCTATATGCTATACACACTAATATTTGCATTTTATTTTACTCTTTACCTAACATACCTTAATTTTTATGATCTTAACATATTATGAAGAAAAATCTAAAAGTAATCCTACTTATGCATGACAATGTCAATTTATACACCTGTGGAAGAAAATTAAGAAAGTCAGCGAGCCTACAGATGATTTATTATGTATATTTGAAAGCACAGTGAACCTCTTAGACATATAAATAGCTAAACTTCCTAACAAATGGAACATCCACTACAGTGATTCTCCATCATGGCAACATAATCAAATTGTGGTTAAAAATTGTGTTGTTGTGTTTATTGAATATGTGTGTTAACTTGTAGCTGGAAATTCCAATATGGAAGATGAAACTTATGTATTTGAATTCTAAATATGCTTCATAGTTAATTCTGACATGCATTTCATTTGAACAACATCTCATATGTCCATATGAAAATTGAGGGATATTCTATGAACCAGCAGTACTGAGCATAAACAATAACTACTCAGAGTAAACAGAAAGGAAAATGCCAACATTCCCTAAATAATTTCCTGGAACTGAACTCAGGGAAGCTGATTTGTGTTTGTTTTTTGTTTTTTGTTTTTTTTTTTTGTTTATGTGTTTTTCTGGATTTATTTATTTTGTTTTATCAGTGATATGCGTATTTTTATTTTGGTAATTTTAGTGTCTCATTCTGTTTTTGTTCTTGTTCCTTACTTTGGGGGAAGAACAAATTGAAAATATCCACTATCAAAAGCCACAGTACTCAGGAGAAAATTTTTTTCAGTGTTACCCTTACTGGCTGCTCTTTTATTTTAGTAAGGTGTAAAGATGAAAACACATAACTAGAGTACAAGATTTAAATTATTGTTTTTTAAAAAATGTAGTTACAAAGACTTATGTGTGTGATTGAAATCTAGAGCTTTACATATGAAAAATATTATCTGGGAAATAAATCAACATTATAGAACATCTAGTCAACCACTGAACTCAGAACAATCTGTGCTGGTAGGTGGAAAAGTGGCCCACCTTATTTCAAGAATGTGGGTGATGCTTGTCAAAATAATAGAGTTGTTAAAGTATGTTTTTAGAAGACACCAATTAATCAATACATTCACAGGATATTTCCTCAAAATAAAAAATATAATAGAAGTGAAAAAAATCAATGTCTAAGCTTCTAATTACAAATAAGGATAACTATAAGTGGTTACTTAGAAAATTGAATCCAATTGAGGGAAGGAGTGATTGGCAAAGCTTTCTGCAAGGAACTAATATTTGAATTGAAAGATGAACAGGAGATAAGTGGATAAAGACAGGTGAGCGAGGGGAGTGGGCATGAGCACATCAAGCAAATACAGCAGCAAGCAACAAGACTGTGAAGTAGAGAAAAGCTCTGTATATGAGACAGTATTTGAAAACATAATGAATTAAAGGGGAAACAAAAACATTACGAAAGGGTCAAGGGTAATTTTGTTTAGGGGCAAGTTGGTGTGAGATTTATACTCACCAAGAGAAAGTTTATGAAGCAAAAAAGCTATTATGTGAGGAGTTGAAAATATTCTACATGTTCAATTGGAAAAGGTAACCATATGGTTAACCCAAGCAAAATGAATCACAGCATCAAAATATCTGCAATTAACACATGGATGTAAAACTAATTAGTTCTATTGTCTTATCACATTATTAGTAACCGTAAACAAGAAGTGTCCTGGAAAATATTTTCATTATTCTTGTCAAATCCACTAATACTTCACCAAACTGAGCATTTGGAATCTGCTTCTTTTCCCCGTACATGCCTATATCTGCCCATGTTAAACAGGTAACTTCTCTTGCCGGAGATGATATATAGATGGAAGAAAAATATAATTCTATATGTCTTAAAATGATCTAAGTTCAATCTTCAAAGTAAGACTTTTTCCTTAATATAGAAGCTTTTAAAATGATACTTTTATTGCTTTAGCTATTTCTATTCCAATGTGCAATTTCACAAATTTATGAAATACTGTAAATTCTGGAGGTCTGACTCTCCATCTACGTCTTTTACTTGGAAGTGACTATTTGCTTTCATATCATTCTAAAAGTGCACACTCATATCACTCTAAAAAGTATATTACACTCAATGGCTACTGAACTTTTACTGAATTTAGATGGATCTAAGTTTATTATCTAGATTAAACCCATTGAAGAAGCTTCTTCATTATTCTGAACTTCATCTCTCTGGCTGCTTTCCATCTTATAATTGCCAAATGACCCTCAAGTTTAGAAACTGGGATTTAATCTCCTTATCATTCAACACACTGTGAGATGTTATCTAGCTGTATATAGCATATAGTAGGTGTGGGATAACTGTCAGATAAATGAGGAAATAAACACTTTATAGGCATCTTGGAGTTACTACTACATCACAGCTAGCTGCATTTGTGGGCAAAATACAGAAACTGCAATTCTCTGTGAAAATAATATTTTTCTGCGTACATGTCGATGTTAATTAACACAAAAAACTTTTTTATACAATGTCGACCATAGTCTGTGGGCAGTGTGAAATCATACAATTTTGGGAATCAGAATATGGTTACTGTAAATCCTAACAGAGCCTAGTGGAGATTTCATAGTAATAGAAAAATACTCCTACCCAGTGTTTCTTCACAAACACATGTAAATTAATCCATCACCCACAGTAGTCTAGATGTGAAATTTTCTTTTGTTTCTAGTAATTGATTCTTATTATTCATATCCATTCAGTTCTATAAAATCACCACAAACACTGAATTAGCTAATATTGAACCATTACAGCTCTAAGGAAAAGTATAGCATTGTTTTTCATGGTTTTTGTCATACTATTTCACTAATCAATCTATAACCATGTTTAATGCATATTTCTGTTAAAGATATTTTATCTAATATATAAATCTATACACACACACACACACACATATATATATATTGCTTCTTGCACTCCTAACCAGCAGCACTATATGTATTTCTGAGTTTACTTTATCTAACACACATATTGTAACAATACTTCAGCATTTTGTTTAATGGGCAATCTAAACATATCACCAACAAAAAGCACAAAATGCAAAAAGCATGACACAAAAGACCACATAAAAGACATTCATTTACAGCAGATATAAAACAAGAAGGCAGAACATAGTCTTGCCATACCTCAGCTGGGAGCATGTGCATCAGGAGAACCAAATATTTCACTGCTGTGCATGTGTCAGAATTTGTTTTGCCAATGACCACAAAAACACCCTGAATAGTGATTTGGGTTTCACAACCAGATCAAATAAGGTAATTCACAAATACCAAACCCACAAATAATGAAAAATCATAGTATTTCAGCAATTCACGAAAGATTACCTCTTTGAAAAGATTGGCGGCCATGTTGTTCAAAGACAGGAAATGATGTACTTCTCATTAAAAAATGAAAATAAAATGTTATTTTAAACGGCAGAGTAAACCCCTTAGCAAAATGTAATTGTATGTTGAGTATCAGTAGCTTTATATCAAATCAAATAAAACTCAATTATCCCTTTAAGAGTTTTCTGGAATAAGCAAATAAAATTGTTAATTCTTCCCCAGTAGGTTTTCTACCAACTAAATAACCTTAGATTCTTCCTTCATACCTAGTCTTATTTTCTAGTCTTTTGATATTGAATCACAGTGTTTCTAAGTTTGTAGGCAATATGTATTTATCAGGTATGTTATAGAAAGCAAGCAGGGACGATGCATTTTACAGTAATTCTTGGGAATACATTTAAATACAAAGCACAATGTTGAAACTGGTAGGGCGTCATCAGATCAGCTAATCCTATCCCACCTATCACACAGAAGGAAAATGATGTTAAGAATTATTAAGTGATAAACACATCTGCACAGGACTTTTAAATTCAAGGGCATACTAAATGTTTGTTCAGCTTGAAAATAAAACATCTAATCTAACACATGACTAAAAAAATATTTATAGAATACAACAAATTGACTTTAATTGAGCAGTATCCAAATCATTAAGAACCAGAAGCCACTCTATCAGTCAGCTCTGAAAGTACACTATGATTCAAATGAATCCCATGATATTCTTTCTTAGTTCCAGATTCTCCGTCTGACATTTCTGCTTTTTTTCTTTTCCTTTTCAGGGCACATTTCTCTCAGTTTTATATTTTTAATGCAGGGATTTTGCTTTGAAAAGAGCACAAACTGGAACAAAGCAAGTTGATACTCAAAGATTGGATGTGAAAAACAATCATGGGTGACTGCTTGGTTTACCTTGAAAATATACAGAGAATAGAGGTCCGCTTCTGTACATGATTAGTTGCAAGGTGACTCTAAAAAACAAATACAGGGTTTCTACTTTCTCCCATGGTCTGGTAACATTCCAAACAAGTTTTTGACCTTCCAAGGCACAATAGTAAGTTGCAGGCACATGGGGGTTATAAAAAAAGTCTGTTAAATATTGTTAAATAGCTAAATGATGGCCTTGATTTAAATGAGACCTTGAAGTACATTTACAGGCACACCTGTTTTTTTCCTTCTTCATCAGCATTTTAATCCAAATTAATCACTTGAGCCACAACTTGCCCAAATTAGTACAACATCAAGTTTCTCATTCTCGGGACCTAAAATTAACCAAAAAGGCTGGCGTTTTAATCAGCCCCACACCAGGTCTGTCTCCAAAGGTTTGCTTGGAGAACCTAATAATCCAAAAGCAGACACAAACTTCTGGCCATTCCTGAATGTTGCACTGCCACATAAGCCACATTTTAATTTTTTTTTAATGTCAGAATATTACAGGGTACAGAGATTTTGTTTGCATGAATTGCTCTTGCACAGAAGTCACGTTTAAAACAGGTTGTGTACCTTTTGTTGTGTATCTGTTCTTTAATAGAGCCTTTTCTCAACCATGTCCCTTCAGAGACAGAAGTTAGTGACAATATGATTTCACCACCTTGTTTGGCCTAGAGTCTTTGGTGGGTATTTAAAGTCAGAGCATTCTATTTTGTTTTGTCCTCCCCAGCCACTGTGCCCAAATATGACCTCCTGGGGAGGGTCTCTGACCAAACGAAGGCGAAGAGTCCAGATTTAGCCATAGATAGGGACAAACCCAGCACTCCTGTGGGGCCCATCAGGCCTAGAGATTAAGCTAAGACATAAGTCCAGACTCCACTTTCCTTTGTGATGAGATCTTTTTCAGTGATCCTGGCACAAGTACAGCCAGCAAATTTAAGTTAGAATCATTTCTAATCGAGCAATTATAATAACACTGTGCTTCCAGGGTAATGAGGTCCTTTATCCTTTCCTACCAGGAAAATTGTTTTGCATCAATACAAAAATAATAAAGAAGAGCATTATAAATCACAAAACATCAATCATAAAAGATTCCTATGACAATATGATCTACCACCCTTAGACTTAGATATGTCCTCAGGATAACTTGATTTTCTAACCAGACAGAAAAATCAGCTACAAGTTTAAACTTCCCCTGAGGTCAGAAAAACCTTCCTTTGTGCCTTAAAGAGGCACATACCATGCCTTCTACAACAGCGGGGACATGGCTTTTGTCACCAACCATATGGGCTTGGAGGAGTACCCTGAACCTGGAATGAGTGAATCCCTAATTGTGACCTTTTGAAACACTGCACAAGGATTGCAGAGAGGCTGTGCCTAGACTCCTGTCCCACTGTGAGATAATAAATGTTTGTGGTTTTAAACCATTAAGTTCATGGTAATTTGTTTCACAGCAATAGATGACTAATGCACCTCTCAAAATTCACACTGTTAGTGGGTGTTGGAGTCAGACATTGAAGCCCTGGTTGCCAGATACCAAAGACCAAGTAATCATTCTAATGAATAATTGATATAATATTCAGTAGAAGCATGAAAAGACAAATACATGAGAGAGACAGACATACACATACTCATAGAAATTTTAACAAACCTAGAAATGCAGGGATTCCAGGTATTTAATATTGAAAACCACAAAAGTCACTAATTCAGAAAGGTGCAGTCCACAAGTGCTTGTTTAACCACTGATGTTAAGTTTTAAAGGGGGCATTTAAACTCTCTGATGGAACAGAGAGTGCAAAATTACAAATACTGGATAATGCATGTTGACAATATTATATAATATATTTTAAAAATTAACTAGAAGCGCTGGGTGCAGTGGCTCATGCCTATAATCCTAGCAGTCTGGGAGGCTGATGCGGGTGGATTGCCTGAGCTCACAGGTTAGAGACCAACCTAAGGCAGAGCGAGACCTCATCTCTAAAAATAGCCAGGCATTATGGCAGGTGCCTGTAATCCCAGCTACTTGGGAGGCTAAGGCAAGAGAATCACTTAAGCCCATGAGTTTGTGGTTGCTGTGAGCTGTGATTTCAAAGCACTCTACTGAGGGTGACAACATGAGACTCTGTCCCAAAATAAATACATAAATAAATGAAAATTTTAAAAAATAAAAATGAACTAGAACATAAGTGAGTATCCCTTTCATTTGATATTCTTTAAAATCATGCTTTCGAATCCTAAGCTAATTTTCCTCTAAACATCAACTTAACATTTCAATCTTATGCAGTTTTACATTTCCTAGGCAGACCTAATATATTGCCCCTCTTCCCTTCTAATGCCATGAATTCTTGGCTCGTGCCCCTATTACAGTGCTGCCTGCCCATCTTGTAGGGCTTACTGAGTGGGAGCATGGAATTCAGAGGCAGACTAATTCAACTACAAATACCTCAACTTATTGGCATATAAATTTGGAGCAACTCTTTAGTCATCAAAGTTTCATGTTCTCACTTATAAAATGGAAATAATAATATAGTTCCCAGTAGTTCATGTTGCCAAAATTATCAATTTTCATAATGTTTCTATATTGCTTCCTATATACGTATAACATCAAATACTCATGAACAAATTTCCCTTTGCTATTACTTCTATCATTGGTGGCTACTTAATGTTTAGGCACAAGGTCTGAAAACAATGGGCATGTGGGACAAACTCTTTTAAATAGCCATGCTTAGCTCTGCATCAGAAATCATGATACTCCTTGGGTAGATTTTAAAGATTTCAAGAGCAATTCATGTCTATAGATATCTGCTGTGTGCCGGGAACAGCAGTGGACAGGAGTGTCTCAGGGCCATCTTCTCAATCTCTGCTCCTAACCCCTGGGGAATTACACATGGAGAAACTACTATAGGTAAAAAGCAACAGAAGTGCAAAACAGATTTCTTTTTGTTTGTTCCTCTTGTTCACACACAGTGACAGTAAGCCACCAAGATTTCTTGACATCATTCCCAAAGCAGTGCTTCTCAAACTTGTAACCCACGCAGAACACTCGGAGACTTGCTGGAGCATTGTGAAAACTGTGTTGCGTCACTTCCCTGCTGGCAACACTGACTGAGTTCTGCTCAGAGTTGAGTTCTACCCAGTTTACACAGAGTCAGTTCTAGAACTTGCTACACCCAGGCTAGATTGAGGCCTTTAGACTAGACCCATGCTTGTGGAGTTTGGACATCATACAAAGCAGCCAAAAAAATGTGGCCCAAATGTCTTACTCATAAAGGTAACTTGAAATACAGAATCACACAGATAGACCATATATTACTCTCAACCATAAAACAAAAAGGAAAAATTGAAATTCAAGTTCATGTCACCCGGGGGTGCATCATCCAAATTTATACCTGTGTGCCCATAAATTCAAAGACTAAGTCCAGGATTAAAGAAAAAGTTGGAACTCTTGAAAAAGTAAGCATAAGAGTAGTTTGGGAGTACATTCTGCTCATGGAGTGCTGTGGAAAGCACTGAGAATGATACATAAAAAATGCTTAAATCTCAGTCACCACGCATCATACCTTAGCAATAATATGCTTCAGATATATAATTGGGAGACTGGTGTGGCTCATTTAGCACGTCCTATGACAAATGTCTAGGTAAAAATACACGTGAGACAACTGAAATTTACATAAAACCAGTCATACTCATTCCAGAATGCTTATGATTCTTCCCCAGAGGTCAGTATCTGCACTCGCACTCTTGCTGACTTTGAGGGCTAAAACATCCTTTACCTCCCTTAAAGAATGTTAGTTTTCTCTCTGAATTATTATTAAACTGACACATAGAAAATCTGACTCATGATGGTTCAACATAGAATTTTTTAACTTTCTGATGGCTCGAAGGCCATACTCATTCAAACAGAAACCTTGCTTTGAATTTTGAATTTTGATCCTTTCCCAGGCTAGCAATATGCACTATAACACTCTCTCTAGATGCCAAACAGAAGCAGAGAACCATAGTTCCCAGTCAACCACATGATCAGGAGAGTCAACAACCAATAACGACATCTTCCTGAAGAACGCTATGCTCCCAAGCCGTCAGCAAGAGCGCATGCCCCAGTGTTCCATACCAGCTACTCTCAAGCCTCATCTAAAGAGAGAGAAACTGACAACTTATTCACTGTAGCATCCTCCTCATATAGCAATGGATTTTGATTCAGTACCTCAAACACCCCTGTGGCTCAGTGTGCTTTCAGATGTATAGGTTAATGGTGAATACCAAATGGTTTTAACTTTAGAAAAAAATGGTGACAAACTTTTAAATATTAAATACAAAAATTTAAAAAGTAATTTAAATATGATAAAACCATTCTCAATAAAAGAAGAAAAATGTGTTCAGCTTCACACTTGGGTTTTATGGAATTTAAATTCCTTTTTGAATTAGAACAGATTTACTACTATACCAAATGGATCTTTTTCAATACAATTGTAATGAATATCACCGTGTACTGTACAGCAGAAGAGTAGAGCTGAACTTGCCAAAATCTCATTCTTGGAAGTGTTGCCAATGCAAAAATAGCTTCCTCCCTGGAGCACAACATTTGAGAGGCTTTAAAATTCTTCAGAGAATTATTGGAAGTTACTTTATAAAAGAAGCAATCATTTCTGAATTTGGAGCTGAATCACATTGCTTGTTCTTCATTTTAAAATTTTACTCCCCGTGGTTGTCTGTGACTCTGCTTGGCCATTCAGTATTTTAAAGCGACTATTTAGTAACCATCTGCCACACATCTCTTTGGCCCCAGTCTCTTCCTCTTTGATCACTATTGATTTTCCAAATGGAACCACAATAAACTAAAAGTACCAATTATTGCATATGTGTTGGAGAAAGCATGTGCTATTGTAAATTGTTTCTGAATTAGTAAAGAATCAGTTAAAAATAACAAACTAAGTAAAAGTGTTTCTTTGAGGTATGAGTTTTTAAACTGCTACCTTTAAGTTTAAATCTATATTGTCATCATTAGCCCATATTTTCTATTTTTTAAAGAAATTAATCATATTTCCCATAAATCCCAATTTAAGTCCTAAGCAAATGTGTAACACCTTTGGACTGTCCAAATACACTTATCATATAATTTTTCAACTTAGTGTCATTTTTACTCGAAACTTAAATATCTTTATGAAAAAGAACCAGGGCAGGACCTGAGGCTCAAAGGAGTAGGGTGCTGGTGCCATATGCTGGAGGTGGTGGGTTCAAATCCAGCCCTGGCCAAAAACTGCAAAAAATAAAAAATAATAATAAAAAATACAAAAGAAGCATTTCGTATCAAGAGTTATATGAGTTGAAATCCTTTCTCTCACTAAGCAACACTATTGCAACAATAAGACAGTCACTGGTGGCCAAGGGTTGAGGATAGGAGGAAGGGGTGAGTAAGTGGAGCACAGGATACTTTTTAAGGCAGTAACACTGTTCCGTATAACACTGTACACTTCTGTGTATTATTTTCTATGATAATAATGAATTCATATCATTATTCATTTTTCAAAACCCTTAGAACTCTATAATGCAGTGAATAATTCTAATATAAGCTATAAACTTTAGTTAATAATAATGTATAAACAACGGTTCGCCAACTGTAACAAATGTACCACAACAAAGCATATTAGGAGAAATGGTGACATGGTACAGGAACTAAAACTAAGCAGGAACTCTTCTGTAACAGTCCTGTTTGCTCTAAATCTAAAAGTGGTATAAGAAAATTTCTTTGAAAATCAACAAAAAGTTCTCTCTCTAACTTACCTCTCCATGCCTCACTACGATTCTGTGTATCAGTTCCTAAAATTAATTTTAAGATATGTGAGAAAGAAAATTTTGAAACCCTTCTACTAAATGACATGACTCAAACTCAAAGGACACGCTAAAGCAGAATTTCTGTCAATGCAAATATATACCATGCATGATGTTGGCCTTTCACTTAGGTTCCTTGTGGATGGAGCAAAGATTATGAAGCTGAAATTTCCATTTATCACTCTCTGAAGGAAACTGATGAATTAATGATCAAATAGGTGTTTTATAGCTGTTTTAGATTGCTCGAAAGAGTTGCTATATACAGATTACTAGTTCCTCGTGTTCTCAGGATGTGTGTAACCAGAGTCCCATTTTGTTCATTTGTATTGTTTTATTTGTTCCTTTTGGGTTTTGTTGTTAAACCATCCCATACTTTCCTCACATTTCAAAAAGGAATTATATCTGTTGCAAATCTCAATACATATTATGCTATTGGCCTATCTTTTAAGATTGTTAGAAGAGGAGGTGATAGAGGAAGATAATAATAAAAGATAGAAAATACCATTTGGGGCTCATAACTGTTCCTAATGCTAGTTAACAATACAGTTGTTTATAATATCTATATGAGCCCTCATTTAATGTTCTTATGCAAAAATGCAGTTCTGAACATCCAATAGGAATATCTTCTACTATTGCAATCTAACAGTAATATTTAGTTGACATCATATAACCGAAAAAAAGTGCATATCTAATGATATAATTAAAGTACCATATTTACGATGCACTGTCTCTCATGTTCAAATACTTAGCAATTTGAAAGGAGATGCTGACAATTTCATTGATTGAACTTTGATGGAGGCAAGTGATGAAGGCAAGCAAGGAAAACAGTTCAAAAATCAAGGTACATCCATTGATGTTTCCAGCCTAATGTGTACTAAGTTTGGGTCTAAAAGGAACTTATGTATAATGCCTTCATGAAGCTGGGCGTGTTGGCTCATGCCTGTAATCCCAGCACTCTTGGTGGCTGAGGCAGGTAGATTGAGCTCAGGAGTTTGAGACCAGCCTGAGCAAAGGATATGGTTTCTACTAAAAATAGAAAAATTAGCTGGGCATTGTGTGGGGTGCTGTACTCTCAGCAACTTTAGGAGGCCTGAGGCATGACGATCACTTGAGTCCAAAAGTTTGAGGTTGCTGTGATCTGTGGCCTGTGATGCCATGGCACTCTACCCAGGGTGACAGAGTGAGACTCTATCTATCTATCTATGTATCTATCTATCTATCTACACACACACACATATATATGTGTGCAGAAAATACATTAATGAGAGCTGCTGCTGAACATGGAAATCCCAGAAACATACCCTGTACTTTTAACTCAGCAGTCACTATATCTCATTGACTAAATATTAACGTTTTCTCTAGGAAAGATTGTCTAGGTAATTGATAGACAATCTTTTTTTAATATATTCCATATTTTGAATGGAAGAAAAAAACTTTAGTTGACCAAGGGAAATGACATGCAAATGAGGAGAAACAAATTCATTACTTCTAACTGAAGGACAATTTAAAAAAAAAAAACTCTACTGTAGAAAGAGTCTCCCACACATTCATCATTCTAAAGTTGAATTATGAAACTTGTTGATGTATAGATGTGAAAAGCATTGCCAATATGTCAGCCACCTTAACACCATCCAAACTTCTTGCAATCACTGCATTTTCTTCTGTAAGAGCTGTCAAAATTTCATCAAAAAGACTTATTTGGAAAGTCTCCATACAGTTGTCTGGCTATTTTCACTCTCTGGTTTGCAACTTCTCCTATACCAGTTGTCATTTTTGTAACCTTTCCAACAGCAACTGTGCAGTCTTGGGACCAAGATGCAGAATATCTCACTCAACAATCCTCCCACAAACCATCTGTTCCTAGAGATATCAACAACTGTTGGCATTGGGAGACTCTGTTCAGAATGGGGAAGAAATTGTTCAAAATGATAAAGTGGAACTCTCTTAGAAATCTTAGATGCCAAGAACAATAGGCAAAGAATTGTCTGACATATAAGAACAATATTATGTAAATATAATAATTCAAGCATGGGAAAATAAAATAAAACACATAAAAACTAAAAAGATCAAAACCCTTTCACTCCAATTGGTACAAATAATCAATACTTTGAATCCCATAATGACATAAATGTATTTAAGACCTATGTACATATGACTTAATAAAAAAATTTAAAAATAAACCCTTTCACTCTTCCATCAGATTTATGCAAATCATATATGAAAAAATTAAATGATAATTAAAGTGTCTTTAAAATCATGCCGCATACAAAATAAAATCTCTACCAAAAATTCATAACATTGACTTCTCCAAACATAGCTAAATATATTTATATGTGTGTGTAGACATATGAAATACATATAGGCATATGTGTGTATATGGATTCACGTACACATACTTACATATTTATATGTTGTTCTTTGTTTATCAAACTTTCCATTCCCAATACTCAGCTCAACTTTATTTCCTGTAACAGGAAGCAAATTTTCTATAGGTAATTATAATTAAACACAGAAAAATCCCTTCCTAATTAATAACAGTAATGGTAAAAGTATTTTTTTCTGTCCTTTCTAGTGTTAAAAAGAAAAGATTCGATTTCAGAACAAATACTAGTAGAAAAAGTATTCACCACTTCTAACTAAGTACTACTCCTCCATAAAAACATTTCTGGCCTTTTATTTAAAATGACCTATAGCAAAGCTTGGACAAAAGCATGAATAGACCTTTAATATCCTTTTGCATCTTCATTTGAAAATCGTATTTCCCTTGAGTAATGAATGATCACCAATAATCCTGGGTAATTCAACTCACTTTCATGGGGCAACTGAATCATTTTGAAGTAATTCTGTAAGAAAATTGGTTTTAGAGTTAATTATGCTATTTATTTTACATTTAATATGATTTTAAAAAGTAACTTTGTGAAGTGTATAAGAGAAATATTATCCTCAACTTACAGAATAGTATTAGGCAAATCGCTCACATAACTCAGAGACAGCAGAGATTGAACTTAGAAAACATGTTCTGTAATTTCAAGAACAGTTTGAATTCTATCCATAAGTTATGTTTAATTTTACTTTTTTCTAATAAAATTTATTTTCCTTCTTAATTTTGTAAGATTGCTTACATCTCATCATCTAGGTGAATAGAAAATAAATATGTTGAAAATAATATAAATTAAAACAACAAAGATATTTAAATATCTAACTAAAAATCTAAAATCTTAAAACACCAGAGTTGTATAAGTCAGGAACTATATCTGATTAGTTTGAATAGTCTTATAGAAAATATAAGAGTAAAAAGATCTTATAAGAATATTATTTTATTTTTATAAGAATAAAAAGATTTAAGATGCCACGAAATAGCAAGTAATTCTAGGAAGTAATTTATAGCCAATATACCTTTCACATCCACTTCCTCGTTTTTTATGAACTATTTTGTGATACTTCATCTTGGCTCCTGGTCTGTTCAGTGTCATGTCATTAATACCTAATAGTTAATGTTTGGGTCTATTTAAGGCATGAAGCTTAAATGATTTGGGTTTTATGATTAGCAAGTCTGTAACAGTGCTGTTCCTCTCTGAGTTCAGACAGCGAGTGTGTGACAGTGCCATGACTGTCGGTGGGTCACAGAGACCGAGTGTGTGACAGTGCTGTGCCTGTTGGTGGGTCTCAGAGAGTGAGTGTGTGACAGTGCTGTGATGTCGGTGGGTCTTAGAGACCGAGTGTGTGACAGTGCTGTGACTGTCGGTGGGTCTCAGAGAGTGAGTGCGTGACAGTGCTGTGACTGTCGGTGGGTCTCAGAGAGCAAGTGTGTGACAGTGCTGTGATGTTGGTGGGTCTCAGAGAGCGAGTGCATGACAGTGCTGTGACTGTCGGTGGGTCTCAGAGACCGAGTGCGTGACAGTGCTGTGCCTGTCCGTGGGTCTCAGAGACCGAGTGCGTGACAGTGCTGTGCCTGTCCGTGGGTCTCAGACAGTGAGCCCGTGACAGTGCTGTGACTGTCCGTGGGTCTCAGACAGTGAGCCTGTGACAGTGCTGTGCCTGTCCGTGGGTCTCAGAGAGCGAGTGTGTGACAGTGCTGTGACTGTCTGTGGGTCTCAGACAGTGAGCCCGTGACAGTGCTGTGACGTCTGTGGGTCTCAGACAGTGAGCCCGTGACAGTGCTGCGCCTGTCGGTGGGTCTCAGACAGTGAGCCCGTGACAGTGCTGCGCCTGTCGGTGGGTCTCAGACAGTGAGCCCGTGACAGTGCTGCGCCTGTCTGTGACCCAGAGTCAGAGCATGCTTTATCTTGTATGGATTATTCATTACTCTCACACTCAGAGGGAATTCTCACAGACATGAAAGGATTTTAATTTTTCTGTTTCTGAGGAAACATTCATGTCCAATTGGACAAATTACTACAGCCAGTTAACTCTCAATTACATGGCAAAACAAATTATGTCATTTGGAAAGGTATGATCATCCCTATAAAGTCTTTTTGTAAATGAGGGATTATGTCAGACTTACAGAGTTTCTGTCAAAGGCTACATGTTAGCAAAATTGATCTAAATGTAAAGTGTGATTTCAAACACAAATATTTCAGATCACTGACTCTCAACAAGGGCAATTTTGACCCACAGTTGATAATCAGCATCTTCTCAGGCAGCACCTGTGGCTCAAGGAGTAGGACGCTGGCCCCATATACCTGAGGTGGTGGGTTCAAAGCCTGCCCTGGCCAAAAACCGCAAAAAAAAAAAAAAAAAAAAAAAAGTTGATATAAACAGCATCTTATCAAGGTTATTTTGGGATACCACATAAGGAGGGATACTAGTGGCATCTAGTAGATACAGGCCAGGGATTCTGCTAAACATCCTACAAAGCCCAAACATACCCTCACAAAGAATTATTTGGTTCAAATTTTAAGAGTGCTGAGGTTGAGAAACCCTGGGCTAGATGATATCATGTGCACAATGACTACCTAACATACAATCTGACCAATCATAATTCTGATGAATCTGTTTAAAATTTTAAAAGCTGAGGGAATTAGCTCAAATTAATTTCTCTCTTCCTTTAGTGTCTGATTATTCTCTAATTTTATTTTTTCTATTTATTTCTATAATAAGCAAAGTTATATATTTTAGGATAAGCTTCTGTTTCTGTAGTTTTTAGTACATGATAAAGAAATAATTATCATTTCTCTTTTTTTTTTTTTTGAGACAGAGCCTCAAGCTGTCCCCCTGGGTAGAGTGCCATGGCATTACAGCTCACAGCAGCCTCCAACTCCTGGGCTCAAGCGAGTCTCCCGCCTCCGCCTCCCAAGTAGCTGGGACCACAGGCGCCCACCACAACGCCCGGCTATTTTTTGGTTGCAGCCATCATTGTTGTTTGGCGGGTCTGGGCTGGGGATTCGAACCCGCCACCTTAGGTGTACATGGCTAGTGCCTTAGCCAGTTGAGCTATAGGCACCGAGCCGATCATTTCTCTTTTTAAAATGGGGGTAGAGATCCAGAAAGGCCTAGCGTAGATTAAGGTCTTATGAGTTTCAGTGAAATGTTCTTCTATTCTCCATCAAGTTGGTTGACATAGAAATAGATAGATGACAGATGGATCAGATCGATGTGCAGAGCTTGGACAACAGAGCCAGACTCCCTACGTGTGCATCCTCAATTCACTGCATACTAGCCGAGCACCCTTTGACAAATAAGTTTATCTTTGGAGCCTAGGATTTAAAAATCAATGTAATATAACTAGAGATCCCCGTGATGGCTCGCACTTGTAATCCTAGCACTTTGGGAACCCTAGGGAGGAGGACTGCTTACGGCCAAAAGTTTGAGAACAGCCCCAACAAAAACGAGACCCCATCTTTACAAAAAATGGAAAAATTGTGGCACATGTCTGAAGTCCCAGCCACTTGAGAGAGTGAGACAGGAGCATCACTTGAGTCCAGGAGTTTGAGGTTGCACTGAGCTATGATGATGCCGCTGAACTCTAGCCAGGGTTATAGACCCTGTGCCCCCAGAAATAAATCTACGTAATGTTACACAAATATTATACACTTCATTAGAGTTGTCCTTAAAATTAAACACACAATTAATGTATTCAGAAATATAAACCTTCCATATAATTATTTATATTTTATCTCCAATAATAGTGCCCTAAGAATGTCGTGTACAAAATTCAATCACTTATAACTATTTAACCTTTTCTGAATTAGTAGAATACCTGAAATTACATGAATGTTTTGAAGAGCTTCAAATGACAGGTGACGGTATATAATACCAACATTCTATAAGATTAAAACAATTCTCAACTTTGTTTTAAGCATCAGTAGAAATGAGGAATAAAAATGAAATGAATCTACACCTGAAAATAACTAGATATGCCAATCCTATTTTTATTTATATTTATTATTTATTACTTCTGATTTCATTTGAAATGTAGAATGAAAACAAAATGTCTGCATCATCAGAAAATAGTTGAACTGACCAGTGATGCTTTTCATTTGTATGTGCAGATTAGTGTTTTTATGCTGCTGATCCGAATTGCTCAGGCTTCAATAATTTATTTTGCCAGGCTTAGAAAATGCTTTGGGTGGTTTTGATTGAAGTTACTCACTTTTTCATCAACTGTCATTGATCTAAAGCACCCTACACTTTTCTTCTTCACAGTGACTTAGAAATGTATCCTTGTCTTCAACTTTCTGCTTTAATCTTTCTTATCTTAAAATATCTTATCTCACCCTATTTGTGCTGACTTGTACCAAATGACTCTCACCTGAGGATTGCCCTGTGTTATTCACCACTAAGAGATTAAATTCAGCAGGCAGAGAGCTTATTTATAGAGAGACTAATGTTAAGAATTCTACAGCATGAATTATTATATGCTCAACCTTTGATTGTTTAAGTATTGCTAAAAACATTTTAACTCAAAGTGCTTGATTGATAGAATCATATAGCTGTTCCTAATCTTTACTATGTATTTGTATAATTGGTTGTATTTTAAACATGTAGCTAAAGAATGAATGGTAGAAATGGGTGAGTAAATTTTTAGATTTTCCTTATGTTAATTCTAATGTTTAACCCAAGGGATACTAGGATTGTGCAATGGAGATTTATACAAAGGGAGACTGGGAGTTTTTCTTTTTTAAACAAGATATCTTTCAAATCTTGTTGGTAAAATAAGTTCAGTGTAAAAATGCAATCTGAAGAATTGCCTTAATACCTTCAGATTTAAAATGATATTAACTTTAAATGAGAGGATTGGGGGTGAAACGTCTTTGGTGACACAAGGAGGACATTTCAGTAGTAAGAAACAGTAGCTCTATTCTATGAGAATGGAAAAATCTCACAATTAGGTTTTCTGGGCCACATTCTTAGTTTTTGAACATAATATCTATAAGAAAATAAAAGAGTATTTTTGGAATATTCATCTTTGTAGAGAAATAGTCAGATACAAGAAGATAATGAAAGCAGATAAAGGACTGTAAGTCAAATTGTTATTTTAATATATCAACACCCAAATCATACATTTTTCATAGAGATTTCTTATGTAGAACTTTCTATACCATATGCTGGGTAACTGAGGAAGTTTCAGAATCTTTTCTTGAAATACCAGATGCCAGGTTTTATGAATTAAGAAAGCAGGGTTTGAAATGTCTAATAATATACCTAGTTCTAAAACAGCGTCATCTTATGTCAACACGAGACACAAATGGAGGGCTACAAAATGTAAAAAACTCTTGCTTTCTTACTTTGAATTATTCTTTATTATTATTTTAACTGCCATGATTTAGAAAATATTATTAGTCATTTTTCCAGGTTATTATCACTCTCACATACTCCCATGTAATGGCTACTTTTATGATTTTGGATTAAACTTAAAAGGTTTAACTGGATCAGCCCCTGGTGTATTGGAGAAAATGTGTCATTGAAGCTTGAAATGAAAACTTAACTTTTCTTCAACTTACTGTCCTTCTACTTCCATGTATTCAACTCGAGTGAGCACAGCACAGGAAAGAGATCAAGATGCTGTTTCCTTCTCAACATCAACACCCTAATTGGCCTTAGGTCAGTAAACCATTTAGTTGGGATCTTTACCCAAATTGTATGCTATTTGAAAAATAACTTTGCTTTTTCTCAAATGTAAATTTTGAAAGCTCTATAAATTAAATGCTTTTTAAAAATACCTTTTCTTAATAGAAATTAAACAAACCATGACATTATGAATTAGAATTTGATGTGCCTTAGCCTATGTTTGCTTCATGAAGTTTTGCAGTTCAACATCTAATACATTTTGGTAATGATTTGATTTGCATATCTGGTATAGGACAAGCCACTCAAATTTATAACAATTTTTTTCAGGTTTGCTTTAGTCAAGAATTCTTAGAAGATGCAGCAGAGATTAATAAAGTGTTTTGGAGAAGACCAGAAAGATCAAAGTCTTGGAAATCTTTAGAAAAATGCAGTTGGTTTTAACTTATTAATTCTTATTTTCTTAAAAGGTCAAAAAAAGCTTACATATTTTAAGAATCTTGTATCTTGAATGCACCCCCAAAATCGTAACTCTATAATATGCAAATCAAAGAGCACTTGTTTTCTGCACTTTTTTCCTTTATTAAACCATAATCAACTGTGTACATTAATGCATTTATGGGGTACAATGAACTGATTTGATATACAAGGTGGAATGCTTACATCTAACTGATTAAGATAACCATCTCCTCACTTAATATTTGTTGTGATAAGACATTTATACTCTATTCTTAATAGTTTTGAAATGTACAGTTGCATTTTGCACATTAGGTGAGGTCCCACCAAATACCCTCCCCCCTTCCTCGCCCCTCCCTTCTCTTTCCTCTTCCCTTCCACTTTCTGGATGCCTTACCATTCATATGAATGTGTAGGTGATTGTATGCTGATCTCCCAGTAGTATTGAGTACATTGGATACTTAGGTGAGGTCCCACCAAATACCCTCCCTCCTCCTGCC
>CAUYTI010048578.1:0-87120 GCA_963575145.1 Galago senegalensis
AATTTGACTTTCTTTTATTAGATATTTACTTAAGAAATAAATTAATGGCTCGGTGCCTGTGGCTCAACTGGCTAAGGTGCCAGCCACATACACCTGAGCTGGCGGGTTTGAATCCAGCCTGGACCCACCAAACAACAATGATGGCTGCAACCAAAAAATAGCCAGGTATTGTGGCAGGCGCCTGTAGTCCCAGCTACTTGGGAGGTGGAGGCAGGAGACTCGCTTGAGCCCAGGAGTTGGAGGTTGCTGTGAGCTGTGATGCTACAGCACTCTACCCAGGGGGACAGCTTGAGGCTCTGTCTCAAAAAAAAAAAGTATTAATAGAGCAAGACAACAAGAGCCCTACAGCATTCACTGGTTTAAAGAATAGCACAGTATGAAGACATGAACCTTGAGCGGACAGAGCATTTTAACAAGGAATTCACACTGGCTTTTCTGGTGTTTAATCCTAGTGATATTGTACATCATAATGATAAGATGATCCCTGTGGGTGGCAAAGTGAAGTAAAGCAGACTCACAAGAAATAAGCAAAAATGGATCTGTTCAGGAAGAATCTCACAGTAGTGTCCTGGGGACACAGGGATGCACACAAATGAATAAACTGACCACCTATTGCACCTGCCACTGTAAAGTTCCAAGAGCAGCTTGGAGCAAACACAAGTGGGAGACGGTGGACTCTCTCTGCAGGACCTCAGAAGGCTCTGCTGAGCACTGCACTGAGTGGTGAATGTGAGGTGGCTGAGAATGTTCAGGAAGGTGATATAGAGAGAAGCAGAGGAGGGAAGGAATTTGGAAAAAGCAAGGGGTTCAGTCTGCAGCTCAGTGCTGGGCCAGGAGGGCCTGGGAGAGTCCTGGGCTGTCCCCTGGGGCCCGGAGGAGGAGATTACCCCACCCTTGAGCATCTCCCCAGGAAGCTGACACTTTGGGAGTCACCTACAGCTCCAAAGCTGGAACTTGCACCAAAATAGGATATCTTGTTAAAGCACAGTTCTGACTGTGTCACACCCTGATTCTGAAGCTTACAGAGAGGCCAATGGGAAAGTTCCCATAGCTTCAAAGCTAATTAGCTGCAGGTCTAGGACTCGAATAGTTTTCTGACTTTAAAACTACGCTCATTTCTCAGTATCATACTGGCTGACAAGCAGATAAAGAAACCACTGAAAGCAAGAAAAAATAAATAAAGACAGAAAGATGAGGATGGTGTTTAGAAAGCAGGCAGGATGCTGATGACACATACCAACTCTGTCTCACGTCTCTAAGAGCCAAAGCTTCTCAAAGACTAAACTCTTTCCTGGAGGAAACGTATATGAACTGAGAGAGTCTTGTACCTTTTTAGGACACAGGAGAACTCTCCAGAACAGCACTCAGTGGGCAGAACATCTATGACTTCACTATCCAGGAGGGTGGAAAATGATTCTGTGGGAAACACCAACTTAAACGTCCATCCACGTCAACCCAAACTTACACCTTCTCCCGTGTGTAGATCCTTGGATTATTTTTCTTTCATTCTTCTTCCTGGGATATGTACGGCTGTTCACAAGTTCATTACCTTTCAATAACAAACTGTAGAGTTACCCAAATACTTTAGTAAATGTCCTCTGGGATCATGTAATTCCTTTAGAGACTATACGGGGAAGCCCTCTGTCTCCTTGATTTACAAAATGCAGATGGTTACTCATTTTTGAATTGTTACTGATGCCTGCTGACATCTTTCTTAGCACCCTTAAAGAGAGAGGCATAATTCTTTAAGACATAATATTACACTTAGGAATTGCTCTGAAAGATCATCAATCTTTTGTGCATGACTCTGAGTGCTCAGCTAGCGTTAAATAAACCATGACAAGGAATGAAATTCAAAATACTTTGAGTGATTTCTGCAAAACGCTCTCCATTTGCCAATTATGTGCTACCATATTTCATGTTATCACTCGTTCTTGGCTAAAAATACAGCTGTGACGGATAGTGTATCTCAGAGGAAGTTTCGTGATTCTCCAAAGAAATACGATCAATATGTTTTGGCCAAGACACCGCTTACATTTTTCACTTGGTGAAAGTAGTATTGTGAGTGATGATGATGGCGGCTTTATCTGTAGCTGCTGATAAATCTGGCTTTTAGGAATATAAATACAACTAAGAGTAATATCAACACCAATGGCCCCGTTATCCAGAAGACGCCTGCTCGACAGAGGATGGACTTTCACCAAGAAGAAAGATAATCAGTGAAGACAAATTTGTTTCTTTTTATATAATGTATGATAAAGAAAATAAATCCCAACTTCAGTAAATCCTAACTTCAAATAGCAGGAAGGAGAACTGTGCTCCTTACCTCCCACCTTTCACTTTTTTCTTAAAAGTGAATATTATGACCTCTAGAGAAAGGAATGTCACTGTTTATCAGATATTCTGATCCTTCTTCATCTTGGAGACTGTGTAGCTTGAGAGGAGTCACTAAACCTCTCTGAGCCTCGATTCTTTTTACTACCCTAGGTGTTCCTAAGCAGTATGTCAAGTATCAAAACTAACAAAATGAAAAGATATAAAGAGATCATCAAATATGAAGAAAGTCTTTCTTTTTGCATATTACCTAGAGAAAAAATATTTTCATGTTAAAGCAGGGTTAAAATTAAAACCATAGATCATTTTATGACCACAGCCTATAAAGCTGTATCTACACAAATGTGCTAACAGAGTTTATATAGTGAATATATATAATATGAATTAATAGATTTATGAAATTAATTAATAGCAATTTATGTATTATCATATGTCACCATTATAAGAAATGTGCTTTAGGTAACACCAGCAGTTAGAGGCATTCTAACAGCATAATAAAACTTGTCTGCTATCTGCAAAAGTCATTTGAACCCAAATGTACCCAGACGAAGCCACCTTCATAAACCCTACTCTTCAGCAGTGCCTGTGGCTCAATAGGTAGGATGGCAGCCCCATATACCAAGGGTGGTGGGTTCAAACCCGGCCCTGGATAGACTGCAACAAGAAAATAGCCAGATGTTGTGGCGGGCGCCTATAGTCCCAGCTACTTGGGAGGCTGAGGCAGGAGAATCACCTAAGCCCAGGAGTTGGAGGTTGCTGTGAGCTGTGTGCTGTGTGATGCCGCAGCACTCTACTAAGGGCAATAAAGTAAGACTCTGTCTCTACAGAAAAGAAATAAAGTAAAATAAAATAAAACCTACTCTTGGCTGCACTGAGTTTGTATCTGCCAGCCTGCAGGTTAGGGTCACACTGATCCTCCCTCTGCTCCTGTCTTCTGCTGGCAGGGCACTCCGTCAGCTTGTCCAAATCTCACCATGCACCTCTGTCTGGCATGTCAATCTTTTCTAGTCTCACGGAATTTGCCATGTTACTTATTCACAGGTTTGTGCTGATGATGCTTCCTCTTCCCACATCTCTTTCCCACCTTCCCACTCCTCACATTGCCTAGAAAAGTCCAATTTATTACTTAGGGTCCAGTTTACGAGAGTAAGACATTTGGGCGACAGAGAAGGGTGTTGCTCCAATGATATCAATAGCCAGAAACAGCTAAGAGCTGGCGAGGGCAGCATGAGCCCAGCAACAGAGGACGTTTTCATTTCTACCCCTGGCCAGAGCTGAGACTGTGCAAACCCAGAGCCCCAGGTATATAAAATAAGCCATCTCCTCACCTAACCACCTCTGCTCCCCAAAGCTACCTGTAGCCATTTAACAGATTAACTCAATTCTAGGGATAAAGATTTTGAAGGACTAGTGGACAAAAGGTCGATCATACCGATGCCAGATGTGCCCAAATACCACTGGTCCCTCTTGTTACGGTGAAAACATATGGGGCCAGGTAACAGGTTCAGTGGGTCTCGCTCCCACCCAGTGGGTATTTCCTTGGTCCCCAGAACATGGCTGGGATGGACACTATTCGCAGCTGGGGACCTTCACTTTCTTCCCATGAGCCTTGGAGGAAAGCCAGAGAGCAGGATGGACAAATCTAAGTCCTTGAAAGTGGTCCCCCCATTTATTGACATAACAGTAAAACAGAATATACCACATCTGGCAAGATGTGTAGAAATTAGTGCAACAGATTTCAAAGATAGAGGAGTTGTGGTTCCCGCACCATCGGTGTGTGGTTGGCCTGTTTGGTCATTGTTACATGGGCCCAGCAGGTACCCCAATCCCAGCTGCTCCATGGCTGTGGCACCCTTCCCGAACACGAGGAACACTGCTTCAGGAATTCGATACGTCACTAATGATCTAACAAATGCCTTTCTTCTATCCTCAAGAAAATAGAAAACCAAAGATACTTCACTTTTCATCAGAAACAACCCTTCCAGTGACACCTTCATTACACCTGCCCGTGCCTGGGGAGCACTGATTATCTCCACACTCCAGAGTAGCCAATCAGTTGGGTGTACGGCAACTGACAAGTTACGTGGCTTCAATAGTAAAATACACGTGTCCCAGAGAATGGGAGAAAAGGACAACAAACGTCCAGAGAAAGGTTTCAGGGAGCTGGCGGCATGGGACATGCTAGGATGACAACCTAAAATAAAGGACAGGTTAATCTGTTCACAGCCCTGCCACTAAGAGGTGCAGCGTTTGTGGGTCACTTTGGATTTTGAAGCCAGCTTATACCGCACGTAGGAATACACCTGTGATCGTGGAAAGATTAGAGGCAAAGCTACAAGGCTAAGGTGGAGCCCCCAGAAAACAGGGCTTTTCAGTAAATCCCTATTTCAGAGAAGCCTTCCCTAGATCTCAGGAAAAATAACTAGAAGCTTCCCTGGTGCTACAGATACATCCGGCAGAGAAGCAAATGGTGCCCGGAGGCCCTCACAAGCTCAGGAGGAAAGTTGCAATGCAGACTGGATGGATCTGGCCTTCAGTGCTTGAGAAACAGCCCCTAAGGTGCTCACAGGCTCTGGCAGAGATTGCACGTCTGATTATGGGACACTGAGTGAGCAGGCAGGTGGAGCAGCTTCCATCGTAAACCTGGGGGCTCTTGGGCTGACCAGGTCATAAGTCTGGGCCAGCACAGGATCACGCTTCACGGTGGGAAAAGTGTGCTTGGATTTGGGACCGAGCAGATGGTCCTGATGTTTATCATACCCACCTCTGTTCACAGATGTCTGCTCCTCGTCTAACACCTGTGGTCTCATAAAGGGCTCCCTACAACCAGCTGACAGAGGAAGAAAAACCCAGCTCTGATTTGTGAATCTGATGTAAGCCCAAAGTGGACCGGCTTCAGCATGTCTCTGCCCACCATGCTCTGGGGACAAGGCCTAGGACCAGTCCTTTCAGAGGGAGTGCAGGCAGGCCTGCAGGGGCACCTGGACACTCAGTTTTCCACAGGGAGGAGTGGCCTGAAGTGAGGATGGATATCTTCTCTTGTAGATCAGAGGCCTGAAAGAAGTAAGTTTGGAACATCAGAAGCAAAATGGTCTGGAGAAGAGTCATGAGGATGGACCCAAGGGAGAGAGGACAAAGCATGAGGACCCTTGATACCAACGTCCTTGCCACCTGGAGCATAGTCACTGTGCAGAAGCAACGTGTCAGTCACACAGAGCACACAATGTCACAATGTGTCAGTCACACAGAGCACACAATGTCACTATGTGTCAGTCACACAGAGAACACAATGTCACTATGTGTCAGTCACACAGAGAACACAATGTTACAATGTGTCAGTCACACAGAGCACACAATGACACAATGTGTCAGTCACACAGAGCACACAATGTCACAATGTGTCAGTCACAACACAATGTCACAATGTGTCAGTCACACAGAGCACACAATGACCTTCTCAATAGACTGTGGGGGACCAGTGCCCTGAGCTTGAGCAAAAAGATCACAAAAAAGGCAATCGCGGTGTCAGAGCTGATTCAGACATTGCTGCCTAATCTCCAATCTGCCAGCAAACAGGCCAGAACCCCACGTGAGGACAGCACCCAGACACAGGACACAAGTCAACTTTACTGGTGACTTTCCATTGTGGACTGGATTTACTAGACTTAATAAACACTCCTCCCTTCTGGGTCTAGATTAACATCACTCTGTGAGGACTTCATTAATTTAAACAATAACATGGACTAATAATACGTATCGTTCTCCCCCACCCATTGTCTCAGCAACAATTCAAAGCAATTTGTCTAATTCATAAGATCTGCTGGTTCTACCCTTTATCACCTGAAGCGGTGGAATAGCAGAATGATGCAGGGGTCTCTCAAAGCCTCAGTTAAGATCCTGGCTTTGGGACGGTTTATTGTGGGGCTGGTGTGTCCCCTGGACACGCAGAACCACTGACATTGTGGCTAACTTGTGGTTCTACATGCAGATCTGAAAACTAAAACATCCAGAGAGTGTGTGGTCACTTTTCCCTGCCCTTAGGCTCTAGTTCCAAGAGGATAGGGATTTGAGCAGACTAACCCAGTAAAAAAAGTTCCACTGACCCAGGTCTGCCTTCTGGAATTTGGGAGTCCTAAGGGCAGTCAAATATTGGGCAAGAAAAGAGCTTTTTTATACCAGTGGGAGCACTGGGCCTTGAATCTGATGAGGAGTTTGGATGTCTGCTCTGCGGCAGGAGATGGGAGGAGTGTGTCTGAGTCTCGGGGAACTCACGGGTACTGTCAGGTGTGAAGAGAGAACAGTGAACAGCAACTGCACAGACAGCCAGACAGGACAAAGCAACCAAAGGCTTTGGGATTCAGCCTGAGGGTCTGACTTGCCCCACCAGGCGAGCACTCCAGGCCAATTAAATACAGAGCAAAGGGGAGGGGACTAGCTCGGTAGGGAGTGGAGGAAGATGATAGTTCACTTTTTAGAAAGGCATATAAAAAGACAGAGTAAAAGAAGATAATGGGTAATTTTACTTCTGATCCAACTGAGTAATTTTACTCTCTCCAAGTGGGAAGAATAGAAAGGCTGACAATACAGGGAAGAGAAAGGACATAGGAGCCTCAGGGTGGACGGTGAGAACGTGAACATGGGCAGGTGGGCAGAGTCTCCTGATGGGAGGGCAGAGTCGTTCCTCTACCTCTGGTGTCACGCAGTTTAGTGATCATTGTAGGTGGACAAGGGGAGTGCTGAGTCTTTCTTGGAAGCAAAACAAATATGTAAAATACTCTACTGGAATAGGAGAAAATAAGCCATTTACAAAGTTTGGTTTCTGACTTATAAGATGGTTGTCAGAGAGTAAGTCCCTTAACACAGATGTCTTAAAAGCTGAGCAGTTATAGGTCTAACTGGATTCAGTGCAAAACTGTGGAGTGTGTGTCAGAAAAAATGGGAAGGAGAGTACCAAGGTCAAGGGAGCTGCAATGTCAAGAAGATGCCTTCCAGGGTATTGGATTATGTCTGCATGATGTGATTGAGACCACTGGTAATGTTAACAGGAGTTATTGATGGAGTAAGACAGGGTGCCAGGTGCTAAAGACCTCAGTGAGTAAGGGTTAGTGACTGGGGAGGAGGAGACACAGCAATAAAGAAAGAAGAGGGTAATGGGTGGTAAAACTTAATGACGCAACGTAAAAGGAGCTTTGTTTATAGCCGGGGAAGAAAGAGTTTGGAAGCTGCACCCAGAAGCAAGCAGAAAAGGCATCCCACTGCAGGAACTGACCGCGGATGACAGAAAACCAAGATTGTTTTCTCTGCCTTATATCACCGGTGTGTGACACACAGACGAATGCACCTACCCTCAATACACTTGTGCTCACTTCATTAAATAGGTTTATATGATTTCAATGATTCTCTTCGAAGTTTTTCTGCCATGCTACGGCATATTCATTTTCCACACCTAGTATATAGAGGCATGCTGCCTCAACAATTATAACTAGTGTGTAGATTGTTTATACAGATTTAATATATACATGCATCCCTGCAGTTACACAAATTATGTGTGCATAGCTCTAAGTATATGTTTATTTTCTCTGTTAATTTATTCCTTTTCCAGACACCGTGTAACAGGAGTTCAAGTAGAGGTGACTTCAGCTAAACTTTGCTTTTAGAAACAGACAAGCAAAGACCTGAGAATGACAGGAGGAAGAGGGTCCCAAGGAAGATGGGAGGGAGAGGGTCCCAAGGAAGACGGGAGGGAGAGGGTCCTGAGGAGTACAGGAGGGAGAGGTCCCAAGGAGGACGGGAGGGAGAGGGTCCTGAGGACGACAGATGGGAGATGGCCCCAGAGCCTGTAGGAAGGGTGGGAGCAGGAGAGTGTTTCTGAGCTGTTGGTGGCCTGCCCCACAAGTCTCCCCTCTTCACTGTTCCAGCCCCAAAGAGGAAGAATCAGCCAGGCTTGGCTTCAGGGGACTTGGGCCTTCTCTCCAAACCCAAGTGTGATTCTTAACTGAGTTAGAGCAGTGCTCTAACTGGTTAGTGCTCTAACCATTTGCTCTGATCCATTGCGTGATTCTAGCATACAGCACAAGAGAAGCTCTACTGTGGGCATCCCTGGGAGTGAGTTTTCTTTCTCAAAAGATAAACTTTCTGAGAGGCTGAGGGTAGGCTGAACTCCAACTTTAGCTTCCGGGTGTAAGAATGAGAATCACAGTTGCCCTGTTGGAAACATGGTGAGATGCTGCCTTACTAGAAAAGCAACATTAGGAAAAGAGTGACCGCTGATATCTAGGGAGAGGTTCAAAACTGGAGTAAGAACAGAAATACGCCTCTATCTCACTAAGCCCAGTTACTGCTACCAGTGCATGTGTCTGTTAGAATTCTACCAGTTGGATTTTACCTTTTTTCTACTGCCATAGGCATCCCCTATTATCTGGTAGATCTACCAAAATAAAGGAAGCTGGATTTCTGAGTAAACAGACAGCTTTGAGATAAATATGACATCAGTAATGACATTTATATAACATCTACCATCTACAGGAAATGAGAAATGAGGGGGTCAATTCTCAAGCAGAGATACTAGCCACAGGTGAAACCAAACCCACATTTAAAAAATAATAAAGTATAACATTAATAGTTTAGTGTTATACTGATTACATATTTACATACAAATATCCACTGATTATATTATACTTAGTGGTATGTAATATGTATTTAATAACATATTTAAAAAATAATATATGGTAATTATATACTCTGTATGATATTAATGACGCTATTATATTAATCATGATAAAATAAAGGTCCTTGACGTAGAACTTTCTGCTCACAGAGCACTTGTTTTCGAATCCTTCCCTTTAACCTAGAAACCAGCCATCAAGCTCCCATCCTGGAAGCCCTTCTCCTTCCCTGCTTCGTACTTTTATAAATCTCACTGTCGGAGGAGACAGGAAGATTGATAGAGCATGCAAATTTTTGTTTTCCTTCTATTTGACTACAAGTCATTTTTTTTTTCCAGAGCAGGTGGGAAGAGACAAAGTGTAAATAATAACAATGCTTTCAAGTCTGGGGAGCCGCTGAGGATTGTGAATCTGTCTGTAAAAGACGATAAAGATGGAGTGTGATACAGAGAGCGGGGGCTGGCAGAGTCTCATCTGCTGCCTTTTGGACGGGTAAGACATCACGTCAGGATGCAGAGTGAAGGCTGATGTGCCAGAGCATATTTAAATTGACAGTTCCCGGGGAGCAGCACAAGAGAGAGTTGCAGGAGGCAAGAATGAAAGGCCGGCTTCTCACAGAACCCCGTGTGAAGCAGTGTGCTGAGTGACTGTGGTGTGTTTGTACACACGGAGACATTATGAGTGGAATTCCTGGTACCATCCTCACCTTAATATCTTAAATTCTGCCTCAGGATTGTGGCCATTGCATCAGACAGAGCTGGACTCCTGGAATAGGCCAAAAGACATTTATCTTGAAATAATGAGTGAATATTAGATTTGCAAAGTGATGTCAAGGCCACCTGAGCCACTTATTTCAAGAGATGAGTTTAAGAGCTCCACACAGTGTCCCTGTTCAAACTGGCATAGACGGTAGCAGAGCTGGGGTCAGATCGACTCAGAGTTGGAAAAGAAGCAAGAAACCCCATTCCTGCTCAGTTTGTTCATTGGAACTGAGGCTCATCCAAACAGGAAGAGTATATTATCTGACAATGTCAACATGGGAAGAATATATGGTGCAGAATATAAGAGACTCAGGAATCTGCTGAAAGAAAAAAAAAAATATATATATATATATATATATGAGTGGGAGGTGGTCATAATGTTTTCATGAAAAATTGGCATCTCAGGTTGGCTTTTTGGGAAGTAGGCAGAGAGAATGAAGACTCTTCCTATGTGTGGGAAAGAATATGGGCAAAAAAGGACCAGTTTGGAAGGAAGTGGGTCTATTTTCCTAAGGATTTGTTATTTATCTTGTCCACCCTTCACCACCCCCATTTTGTCCTCTGAATCTCCACCACATACAGTTTAAGATGCTCTTGGGGGTCGGGAAGACCTGAATTCAATTCTTGGTCTCTCATCCTCTTGTGTAACATGGAAAAACGCCAGAAAGTATCTGGTTTTCAATTTTCTCTGTTCAAAAATTGCTGATTGTGCAGGTGATGAGATGATTGTGTCTTAACTAGGATCAACTATTTAAGTATCCTAGTTCAGAGTGTAGAATATAAATATTTTACAATGTTATTTTTCATTCCCCTCATCTTTATGCTCATGGCCCTTATTTTATTATTTACCTTATAGCTGTTTTGGGAGAAATCTTATTTCACTTTGATGGCAACTCCAGGTAGGAATCAAGACCTCGTAAGCATGGTGTCCCTGGGCATATTACTGGATATTTTAGAGAAAAAGTTAAATTCTCTGCATGTTTTGAGGCAGCGCTGAAATTTATAAGCCTTGAAACAATTTATAACAGAGATCCTGAGGCTAATATGATATTTAGAGAGTGATCAAAGCCCGCTTCAAAGCTGGACCCATAACCCAGGTCCTTAGACTGACCGGCGAGACCACACTTGTGTGTTGTTTTCACACAAAGTAGCTTCATCCACGCTGTGTTCATTTCTAACAGTGAGTGGCATTCCTTTCTTCTCCATGACCAGTGCACAGCCTTTGTGTTGAAATGGTAGAATTATAATACAAAAAAGTGTCTGGATCAATAAGTCACCTGGAATTTCAGTGGACAAGAAAATATGTGCCCAAGAAATCAGCTTAGTTTGTTGAGCCTCTGTCTTTTTGGAGGTGGTTGGTTAGCAGAGCATAGCCTAACCTATGTCAACTAATTAACTTCATTAACAGTCTTAGGGAGTTGATTTGGGAATTGGGTGAGGAAAATAAGATGTGAGGACACTGGAAAAGGCTAAATATGACTGTGTTTTCAATCCTGCAGCTGCGTTTCAATTAAATTATTGGCAGTTCTAAACGAGTCTGGGCGTCCTGGCTGACCTGACTCGTTCATTCCTAAAGCAAAATTTACCAGCTGAATATGGCAAATTGCTCTTTCAATTTTAATTTGGCAGAAAAGTCAAGTTCTCACACCAGAGCGACACAGCTGGAAAGGGATTTTCAGGGAATGAAGTAAGCCTTTCCAGACTTTATTTGGCCTCTGTACAAGAAAGACAGGGTCACACACATAATGGCCGTCCATACTTGTTGTTTTTTCAGTTCTAAGATGCCAAACTGCTCTTTGTTCATGTTCTAATCAGCAGATTAAGATTTGTCAAACGTATTGGTGTGACCCACACTCCATGCAGCAGGCTTGAAACAGTTAAAAATTAACCAGCTAAGTTATTAAGTTATTGTAAAAAAAACAAAAAAAAACCCTCAAGTTTTCAGCCAAAACTGGCTGCATTCCAGGGAGATATGAACTGTGATTGCACCAAGGTGGTGTGGAATGTCTCCAAAGTTCTCTAAAGCTGGAAATGTCTACATACAGGAATATCCCACATCCATCACTACAAAAAGTATCTTGTTTGGAGCAGGAGAATTCCAAAATGACCCAAATCTAGCCTGTACAGCTTGAAGTAAAATAAAATCAATTGGTAGTTAATGACAAAAAACAATTAAAAACTAAGAAATAGGGCTCCTCTAGCTCAGTGGTTAGAGCACTGGCCACATGCACCGGGGCTGGTGGGTTCAGAATAAGCCTGAGCCTGCTAAGCAAGCAAGCAAATGAATGAACAAAAAAAGCTGGGCGTTGTGGCAAGTGCCTGTAGTTCCAGCTACCTTGGAGGATCACTTGAACCCAAGAGTTTGAGGTTGCTGTGAGCTATGACACCACCACACTCTACACAGAGTGACAAACGCACACTTCATCTCTGTGATTCATGTAGACTTTCTTTCTGCTACGTCCAGATTTCTACCTCAAACTCATCCTCACCAGCTTCATCTTTTAACATTCCATGAGTGCTGGAGTTTGTTACCAGGATAGCTCCAAGACGCCTTTAAAACTGTGCAAATCAGAGCTCATTGTCTTCTCTCCTCAATTTCCTCCCTCTGCCCAATTTTGCCTCTCAGCAGACGTCACCAGCTTTCGCCAGCAGATACGCCCGCGCCCTCTGCAGTCTCCTGTTCAACCTCCTGAAAGCCCTTCCTCCTCCTCCAGTTCCTCATTCTCCAATTGTGCACATCTACGTGTAAGGACCATTCTGAGAGGCCGTGTGAGATCATGAAACTCCAAAGGCTTCACTCCATCTTTAAAGCTTTAATGACATCCATAACCTTGAACAACAGTGGGTAAGAAAGAGCTGCCAGGTACAGTAAAAGTCAAAGATGCTTGTTGGAAAAAGTTGTTAGTAACAGCAAATCTATAAAGCAGAGTTAGCCAAACGAAAAAGAAAAAAAAACTTCCTAAATGGAAATGTAAATTGTAAAGGGCAAGTCTAATACTCATTTATGTGAAGAGCTAGGGCAGGGGACACAGACTGGACAGAGGGGCAGCTCTACTGCCCTGTCCACAGTTCTGGACACACGTGGTTCAGGAAACCCTGAAGCTGAGAGCGACCCGGCTGCTGGTGATCTCTGCTTTCTGCAGAGAACCAAAGTCTGGAACCACTCGGAGAGTCACCCCTGTGCCGTCACAAAGCTGCCACACTCTGTCACACGGGAAAACGTCCGTTGATGCAGAAATCAGTTCTGGCCCTAGCATAACCCACATCTCCTGAAAATAGCTGGTCCTGTAAAAATATGTCTCATTCAAAGACAGGAAATTGTTGAAAAGAAGCGCCCCAGGATTCCTACAAGGAAACCCCGAGAAACAAGAGGAAGGGCGGAGATGTGAAAGATGACGGGGCCTCGCCAGAAAAGCCTCACACGGAGCAGATGCAAAATATGGGCAAACACAGGCCATAAATACGATCTTAAAAATGCCTTTAAAAAAAGAGCGTGCTGGTGAGACGTGTCAAGTTAACGGAGAGAGATGAAGCATGAGCTGGCAGGACTTGGGAAGTGAGGGGAGAGAAAGGAGAAAGAACATTGTCTACAAAATTCCGTCTGTGCTGCAAACAGCACAGGGGAAATAGGAGCTGTTGAAAGCAAGGCAAGGCCGTGGAAGATGGAGTGAGGGAGAAAGAAGATAGACGGGGAGTGGACAGAGCCATTAAAACGCTGCTGATGGCAGTCATGTGACCTCACGCACAAACACACACATGGACACTAGGCAGTCTGAAAATTAAACATGGAAGATCTTTAAAACATGACTTCATAGCTAATTTAAAATATAAAACAAAACCTAATTTATATATAAATTTTCATATAGATAGAGAGAGAGAGATAAAGACGGAAAGAGAATGAGAGAAAGACACTAACCCAGGACTTTTGAAAGAGAACGGTGAACGGGTGCAGTGACTAATCTCAGACAAAGAATACTTGAGATGTCTCGGCAAAATGACTGCATTATCTGTATGAGAAAAAAATTAGCCCAGACTCAAAATTCTTCACAGTGGCTTTTAAAATTGAGGACAAGGGAGCAAGTGGCTACACCATCCTCAGGGAGGCAAGACTTTTAGCCCAGCTAAACTTGGACCTAATTATAAAACCAAAGTTCATTTACTTGTTCAGAAGATATGTGTTGAGCGATTCTTAACGTAGAACATGCTCAGAGCAGAAGATAGCACAGCAGGGACAGCCGCAGCAAGTTGACGGAAATCTCTGCCCGCTTGGATCTCACGCTCTAACTGGAGGAAAATGATGAATGCATTGAAGAGGCCAGTGTCAGTGTACACGGAGGAGGCAACTGAGAAATGCTCGGGAGAAAGATAAAGACCAGGGAGCTGATAGAGACGTGGCCACTGCAGAGAGGATGGCCAGGGAAAGCTTCAGGAGAAGGGACATCTGAGCAAAGCTGTGGGTGAGGAGAGGAGGGAGCCTTGTGGCTGTCTGGGGAGAGAGCGTGCCAGGTTCTGAGAAGGGCTGGACTGTCGGTGTGAACTGTCCATCACAGAGCTTAGACCTGGAGGCGGCAGTCTCCCAGGTACACCCATGTCACCCTCAGATCACCAGGATGGACATTGCTAACTGATCAATGAGACTTTGCCTTTCAGTTAAAGCCCCTCCTCCCCCGACGGTATGCTTGCCGTGCCGTGCTATGTAACCACTGCTGTGCCATCTGAGCTGTAATCAGTAAGACTTGTCCTGCATCTTTATATACAAGATAAGTAACGGGTGACTATCTGTTCCTCCCCTTGGTTGCTTTATTTATTTATTTACTTACAGTATTTTTGAGGCACGGGCTAGATGATCTAAATATTTGCAAAGTTATAAACACCTTACGAAATGTGAGCAGACAGCAGAGACTTAAAAATTCTCCTTCGTTCACTAACCTTTCCTGTTTCTGTCTGAGGAGCTCACCTGTCTATCCCCCCCCGCCATTATCCTAGCCTGTGAGTGATGCCGTCTCTCCCCCTCTGCGTCGATTCTTCCTGAGGAGGCAGTATTAAATTGAATTTATCCCTCACTGGCTTCCCTAATCATACCCCTAATTCCCATGTCACACACTATCCTCACCTATTTACATAAATATTTGTCATTTCCTCCACCTTCTTAGCACTAATGTGGAGAAGAGATCAACACCCCTCAATTGTCCCTTTGCCCTAATTAGATTGACTAGATTTTTCTTCCTAAGTGCCATGCAGGCTCTATTCTTTTCATCCTCTCTGAAGTCTAACTCTTTGAATTTTATGTATTTATTTATGTTTCGGGTTGTTTTGTTTGTTTGTTTGGTTAGCAGCCTCCTGTAGAGCAAAAAGAAACTTGAAGCTTGGGTGCAGACTCAGGACCCAGCCTGGTCTCTCCCTTGCTGGGCAGAATCTGCTTTCTCCTCTGTAAGGGGCAGTTTTCTCCTAAGGGGATCAGGAAAACAATCAAAGCATCCCTTCTACTTGTGGATTCTTAGCAAGGTAGATCTCCATCTCTTTCTTCTGCTCGTTTTTGGCTTTTGTTTGCTCATTTCCCATAGCTCACTAATTTCCTCCCATGCCGCCCCAGTGGAATGGGAAAGTACCTCATTTCATTCATTTTTAGTACAAACTGGGATGATCAGTCATTGACAGAGAAGTAACTTTCAGCTCTTTCTTCAGTACTTGAGTGAGGATAATAATACGTGCCTGAGTCATCTAGAAACCTCAACTAGACTAGACTAGAACTGGCTTAGGCCAAAAAAGTAAATATATTGCTTCTAGGTGAATAAAATGGGTGGAGTGTGGGAAGGCTGCAGGCATGGCCAGGTGTAGGACTTGGTGAGGACTAGATGGGCTCAGGCACGTCCCATCTCTGGGCTCCATGGTAGATCCACTAATGGCCTTTATTGGCTCTGCTGAGTCAAGCACAGACTAACTGTCTCAACCACTGGTCTCATGCACACCCCAAGACTCAAAACCAGCAGCCAGGGAGCTTTGGTCCTCCAGTAGATGAGCCAAAAATGGGAACCTAACTCCCATAATTTTTTATTAGGTCACCCCTTCTAGCCATTGGTCTACTCTACTCCTTTGTAACAATGAAAATACATCACAGCATTAGGAAGGTTGAGAACCAGTGGGGTAGAGAAATGGACCATATTGGTTTGCTCCCGCCCTCAGCTTACCCTTGTCTACCAGAAGAAGCACAGTGAGCTTCATTTCAGGGCGGGAATCACAAAAGAACTCAGAACTCCAGCTCTCTAGATAATGCCCCCCCACCCCGGGTTCGTGTCTCGTTTGAGAGTAACAGAGAGAATGCAGGCTCTGACCTGCCCCTCCACGATCACAGGCTCACCCTCAATTCTGCCCGATATTGCTTGTTTCCATGTTGTCCCTTTTGAACTCACTAAGAATCTTTCTCACCCTTTGTTCTTTATAATGATTCTTGGAAATAGCAATAATAACCTCTGTGCCACTCTCAAATCCAAGGTCAGTTCTCAGCCTCTGCCTCCCTGTCTTCTGAGCACCCTGGGCATTGTGGGCTCCTGCTGTCTCTAGGGTGGGCTTTCTTCATCGGACGCCCAGGATGTCCTGATCGTCTGCTTCATGTCCCACTTCCCTGTCCCTGGTTTCCAGTTTCCTGTGTGGAGCCTTCTGCTCTGTCCTGGCCTCCCAGTGCTATGGGGTGCTGAGACATTTCCTGGTTCTCTTTCCGCCAGTTACATATCCATTACGCAGTCCTTTCTTGATATATGGCTTGCAAACTGTCTATTTGCTGAAGAGCCAAAATACAGACCCCAGATACCTCTTCCAAATTCCTATAGCCAACTTTTTCAGTACCTGCTCTCCTAGGTAGTCAAAGCATCTCAGACTTCTCACATCTAAATCAAGTGTCCTGACCTCACCCTTAACCATCACCACCACACACAGCCTCGCAGTATCACTGGATGGCAGCCATGTTCTTCCTCTGGTTCAGGACAAAAATCCTGGAATCATCCTTATCCCCCGTTCCTTCACGTGACACCTGCTTCCTATCAAACATCCTGTAGGCTGTCCCTGCTATTGTAATGTTTACCTGAACACAGCTGCTTGTCGCTGCCCCTGCTGCCACCCTGGACAGAACACCTGTGTTGCTCCTCGCTGCCTTCTTTTATGTTCATCCTCACAACTACAAGGATTCTTTATAATAAAAGCCAGATCTTATCTCCCCTGCACACAAGACTTTGACACGGCTTCACGGAGAGTAAAATCTAAATTCCTTCTCGGTGCTTTATAAAGACTGCACCTTGTGTTTGTCCCGGCTAAATCTTCTAATATTCTCTCCCTGCTCCGGTGTAGGGGCCACCACACTGTCTCTCAGCACAAGCCTTTATCCTGGACATACTCATGCCCAGAGACTCCGGCCCCAAGCAGCTCACTGTCTCGGATTCTTACAGTGTTTGTTGAACTCACACCTTCTAAGAGAGGTCAGTCTCAACTCTGGTTTTTTACCACATTCTTCTCCCCTTCCCTTCAGGGTTCTGATTTCCTCTTCACTCTGCTCTACTTTGTTGTGTTTACTGGTCTCCTTCGCCTTATCTATAATGAGTGTGCTAATTAATCATTGAGAACATTTGCATTTACAAGGCAGACCGTGCGACACACGTGGCAGGTGCATGAGTGGGTGACCTACAGTTTTCTACCACGCCGTTATATTCGTGACACCAGAGCGCTTTGTTTTAGTAATTATCATACCTGTAATACGTGGACCTACACTGTTCATGACATATGATAACCACTTAACAAACATTTACGGAGTAGATGCCTCAGAACCCATCTTACTATTTTAACTCTATTCGTTTCAGCCATCGCAAGAGCCCGGGACCCTGAGATCACCGCCCTTCCTCGCTGTAAAGAGCTATGGGCAGTGCAGCTGGAGAGCCCTGCCCTGCCCTGCCTTACACTGTCCTCATCCTGTCTGTGTGGCACTGCAGTGGTTTCTGTCTATTTGGCCTGAAGCTATATCTCAACGTACCTATAAAAGTGCCTGGTATATCAGAGAAAGCGCCCCACATTTTTTTGAGTGAATAAATTAACCACTGAAGAAGTAAATGAATGAGTTGCTTCTCAGTGGCTGCAGGGTCAGCCCCTGAAGTTAATTCTAAGGATAGAGGGAAGTGATATTTCCCCCAAGGTCAATTTAAAGTCTTGGCTTTCCAGAAGACAGGTTTTACCAAGCAAAAAGAAAACAGCACATTTTCCTGACAATAACCCAGGGAGATAGGAGAGTAACTAATAATTAAAATTTACATGAAGTGTCTAACGCAGTATTTTCAATAGAAAGAACAGTAGAAGCTCCCTTCTACAAGGATGTAATGAGGTTACGGACGTCCACAGGAGAACAGCTCTGGATCCAATATTTTGAAGAACTCCCCCTCCAGAATTCTTTACTACAGGATAACTCGGAGCCTTTGATAGACTCATGGAATTGTAAATCTCCCCGAGGGGTGTTAAAATATTGATGAGAAACAATACCAGAGTATATTTTAACATGTAAATCTTTACTCTACTAAGCATTTTTTAAGATTGGTTAACCATATAGACATTGAATTCCTTACCCATTTTCACCTCCGATCTACATAACTTTGGGATTATATTTGATTTATTGCAAATCGTATGGCCTATAAACTAATAAGCCAAATTTCTAGGTGAGGAGTTTTAGGAAATCTTCCTCTTCCTCAGCACTTTATACACATGCACACACGTAAAAGAATGCACACCTGCACACACGTATATGGAGATAAGATTATTATATTCTGAACCTATCCAGGGGACAGAACCTTAAAGCATTCAATGATAATTTAAAATGCTGATTTTAATGATGACGTTGTTTTCAGAGTGCTGCTATATCATTTCTTTAAAACACACTTGAATTTGTTTTATCTAGCCATTCTTTAAAAAGGTAAAATACACTTGTATTTGGGGGGGGGGCTCAAATTATTTACTTCTAGTCATTAAACAAGATTTATGTCAAAGCCCCTTTATATTTTAGTCATTAACTCTTTGTCTCAAAGGGGCTACCAGAATTTCAATAATATGGGATCATTTCTCACTAATTCTGATATGAACATTTTCTTGGGAGAATTCTGAGGTTCCCTAGGGAGACCCTAAAACTGGCCTTCAAGAGTGATGCTCTCTGAGTCCCTGGGAGGAGCACAGTACAATGAGGGGTGTTGTACGGGAAGGGGGTATAACGTGATGATTCTCTGGGGTGCCCTATCTTATTAGAGGGAATTGACACTAAGTGAGAACCCCGTGTGATAAAGTTACTTGAGATGCATCATTTGAAACGAAAAAAGTCATGTGATTACAGGACCATTGACTGAAGTCTTCAACACAGTTCAGATAATTCCCTTGACTAGCCAAGCATGTTTTAGACTGATAGGAATTCCCCTGGAGAACAGCAGCTGGGAAACTAAGAAGTGTGGGCTTCTCACTGGTGAACCATTGTATTTGACCCACCTGCAAAGCTAGCACGTGTCCCCTCACCACCACGAGCCCTTCACCTTGCCAAAGTCGTGAAGTGTCAACCAAAAAATGCAAATGTCAACTAATAAAATGCATATGCACACGCACGCATATAACGAGGGGGGCACCGAGGCATCTGCGTGATCCTGCCAAATGGCAGATTATTTATAGAGATCGTCATTTTAGTTCAGGACAGTGGATCATCCGTCATCCGTGCAATTGCTAAATATATTAAAGTGTGATATTTCTGAAGACATTGTACTAAAAACCTACTACGGAAACTTTATCTCCACAATGAAGGTTCAATACTATTTCTAATTTATAGAGCTCCCTGCCAGAGGGTATTGTCAGGTTAATATAAAACGAGTTTGAGAAAACACTCAAGTAAACTCTCAAGAGCTACGTGAAAGTGACTTAATAATGTCATTTTGTACAACCTGCCTCTCTGCCCGTCCCTCCTGCCCCTTCCTCCCAAAGGTGACACTATTCCTACATTTACAGCAAAATTTAAAAAAGGTAATAGTAATCAGAAGCAAATAACTGTAAAGACTTCAGAGTTTTTCTAGTCTCATCATACGCACGTTCACCCAACCAGCCCTCAAATTCCATTTAGAGACACACAGGGCCAGAGTTTTAACTTTAAGTTTGCCACTATGTTCTACAGAACAGGCACTGTAATTTCCATCGATCAGGTGAGTGTGGGGGGGTTGACGAGACTAAGTAACTTGCAGGTCAAACATTGCGTGATCGTCAGCAGGTTCTACATGGGAGCCAGCACTGAGTCCTCCTACCTCTCTGTCTAGTTGCCAGGAGATAGTAGATAATTCTAGGGCCCTACTAATAGCAAGGCCAGAAAGATTGCATGTGGGCAAGAAGACATGACCACTGCCAAGTGTCTCCGTCATGGCCGGAGTCCCATCAGGATGGTTTGCCCCTCCCCCCCACCTCTGAACCTGCAGTACTCTGTCTTCTAATAACACCCTTTCACAAAGCTTTCCATGAGTCATCCCCTCCTTGACGAAATCTGTAACTCTTATGGCTTTGTCTTCATATTTATCCAAAACTCTCTCAAGCCTCCTGTATCTTGGATTGTATATATTTTTTCTGTGCTAGAATTTAAAACTTTTAAAGCAAAGACAGTGTCATACAGACCTTTCCATCTATGATGATGGCTTTCTTGGGCCAATCCACCCTTTGTGAAGAATGAAGGAAGGGGTGAGTGAGCCGCATCTAAGCCACCTTTCCTGTCCTCCACCAGCCTCCTCCCATGCCACTCAGACGGACAGCTGACAGCTCTTTTCTCTTTCTAGTCACACACCTAAATGCATTCATTCCTTAAAGATTTTATAAAGAACAATATGCTGGAGTATAAGCATCACTGATAAGCCAGACTGCAGAGTTTTGCCAATCAGTTTGGAGTTTAAATCTCACCCTCTGACAGTGGAAGTGGGCACTAATCATCTGGACAATGGACACCGGACCAATAGCCCAGGAGCAGCAAGATCTCCATTGAGAGTCTTAAAATTCTTATGTCATCATAGAGAACCCACCTTCCTCTCTCTGGTAAAAAATAATAGAGTGCAAATAACACCCATATTACCCACAAACCTTTGGCATTTGATCAACTTGTTAAAATGTAACCCATCTCCTGGTTGCAGGTGTCCCATACATACAATCCCAGCACTCTGGGAAGCCAAAGCAGGTGGATTGCTAGAGCTCAAGAGTTCAAGATCAGTCTGAACAAGAGTGAGACCTCATCTCTACTAAAAATAGGAAAACTAACCAGGCATTGTGGTGGGCACCTGTAGTCTCAGCTCCCTCCCTACCCCTTTAGCCGGTGATGGACACGGAAAATGAGCAAGAAATACACATTTATTGCTACAAGTTACTGAGATGTTGGGGCCATTTGTTACGATAGCTTGACCAGTCTTCTCTGACTGATACAACACCCTGTCCTGGCTGGTGATATTGCCACAGTCCTGAACACAGAAGGAAAGGATAACACAGAGAAGCACAGCATGGCCCCAAAGAGACACTCTCCACGTCCCTCTTGGTTTATTAGCAGATAATTATAAGTTTTCATCAAATGTCAGGTAAGCAAGGAAATATATCGCTACCATGTGCCCAGAAGGAAAGAGTGAGAAAAACAGACAAGAAATTCACAACGGGCTCTCACGACCACCACCTCTCCCCACCTTCATTTCATAAGAAATAAAATAACCACATGAAAAGATTTTCCAAATTGTAAAAGTAACTATGAAAATATGAGACAGGTCACAATAAATGTATCTATTGAAAAATCATAAAGGAGAATGTGGTTAGAAGGTGAGAAGTCATTTCCTGAGGACTTAGAATACTTCATGGACTAAACAAATATTAATTAATAACAGAATAACTTATAGACTTGTGGTCCCAGGCTTTAATCTTGAGACAGATAAACTTTCTGTCTCACCTTTTTCTTTCTTTCTTTGTTTTGTCTTCTTCTGTCACCCAGGCCTCAGCCTAGCTCCTGGCAACCTCAAAGTCCTGGGCTCAAGTGATCCGCCTGCCTCAGCCTCCCAGCCTCCCAACTAGCTGGGACTACAGGCATGCACCACAGCACCCAGCTAATTTTTCTATTTGTAGTAGAGACAGGGTCTTGCTCTTGCTCAGGCTGGTCTTGGACTCCTGAGCACAAGTGACACCCCCACCTCGGCCTCCCAGAGTGCTGGGTTTACAGGTGTGAGTCTCCATGCCCGGCCTCTGTCCCATTATTCATATTATAGTTAATAGTAACTCCCGTTCACAGTCCCAGCCCTGAAATTAATTAGCACCCACAACTGCAGTTCCCATCAGTGCTTCCATCATGAGAACTGCATAACGGTGACGGCGACAGCTGGTATTTTATCTTTTGTTTCACTTTGCGAGTCTTACTTTCTAATTATATGCATTTTCTCACATAGGTTGATATAAAACTCACATAAAAAATGAAGAACAAAGAACCCAGGTTGAGTCTAGAAGGGTTCACGTTCCCAAGGTTACTGCGGATCAGATCCCGAGCAAGTTCCAAAGTCTCCTGATTTTGCTTTTTCAGTTCCAAGTCAGGAAATAGGTTCCTATGTAGCTGCAGTATCACCACCCTGAAAATGCTAAATTATTGACTAGATTGTCTAAAAGTCTAAGGGTTAGGGTGTAATTTAGCAGTCTGTTGTAATTTTTCATAGCATATTCTGTGTATACAGACGACAGAGAAAGAAAGAAAAAGAGAGTGGGCGGTGCCTGGGGCTCAAGGAATAGGCACCTGCCCCATATACCAGGGGTGGTGGGTTCAAGCCCAGCCCTGGCCAAAACTGAAAAAAAAAAAGAAAAAGAAAAAGAAATAAAGAAAGAAAAGGAGAGAGTGACAGAGTCCAAGAGCACCATGGAAAGGGGACATATTCTTTGATACTTTCTAATTATAGTTTATAGTTCTTGTGCAGCCCACCCATATTTATTTTCTCTAATGTTCTCTGCTTATGATAATTACTTTCCCACTTTTTTGAGCTAACCTGAGTAGTTTTCTTTACTTTTCTTTCTATAAATAACAACAACAACAAAGTAGGCAGTTTGTGTTATAGTTTTTAGTGCGTTCCCTGTATTGTCAGCCTGTGAAGCATTCCCTTCTCATTCTTACTTGAAATTATCTTAAATCAATAAACAAATATGCACCAGGTACCTCCTACTTTATACTTTCACTGTCTGGGCTCTGAGAATAATAAAAACGCAAACAATAATCCCATACTCTTTCGGCCAGTTCGAAGTGTATAATAACGCTGGTGGTTATAACAATGAAACAGCTACCATTTGGAAGCATCCACTCTATATTCTAAATGACGGTGAGCGGTGTTGCTGTCTGTACTTTAGTTAGCGTTCATGGCTACTGCACAGGAGAATACCACTGTTCTCTCCAGTTTTTACGAATAAGGATGTCTGCCATGGTTTGTAATTTCATACCCCTGCAAAGTCATCATTGGCACCTAATCACCAACGTGAAGATATTAGGAGGTGGGACCTTTAGGAACCGATTAGGTCACAAGGGTGGTGTCCTGTGAAAGAGACCCAAGAGATACCCATTCCCCCTCCCCCATGTGAAGAGTCAGTGAGAGGCCACTGATCGTGACCTGGAAAATGACACCTCCCCAGACACCAAATTTCATAACGTGACCAGGTCAAAACCCACAATACCAAGGAAGAGGAAGTTCCTGTATCTCTTGGATAAATGTCTTTCCACTCATTGTAATGTAAATGTATTTATTCCAACAGTTATCTATGGAGCTTCCCTGATATTCAGGCCCCACACCGGCTGCTGGGATTTCAGAAAACAAACAGACAAGGTCTTCACCTTCCAAGCCCTGCAGGTTCTTGCAGACAGTCCATCACCAAGCAAATAAACAAAAGCCAAAGGACGATCTGTCCCCCACTCTCTGTCGAGAAAACCTCGTAGCGGCAGACCAACGCCCCGCCAGGCGTCAGCAACGGCTCCTCAGAGATAAAATTTGACCAAGATAAGCTGGCATTCCCTGGGCAGAAAAGGGAGAAAGCTTTCCAGAGAGAAGTAATAGATTCATGAAAGTACTCGGGTTCCATAAGGATTTCGCAGCATGTGGTGGCAGAGGTGAGGATGAGACTGGAAAGATATTATTTAAATGAGGTGCTGGAGAAATTCCCCTCACCGAGACTGCCAGTCATCGTGTATACATTTACAAAAGCCCCGCAGTTCAATGACACTGCTTTTTTCTTCTCCTTGTTCATGAGTCCGAGTGGCCAGGTGCATATTTTACTTTAAAAACATTTTGCTTATTGTCTGTCTTCTCCAAGGGAATAAAGTTCCATGAGAACAAAGACTTGTCAGGTTTGTTCATTGTTAGACCTCTAGTGCCTGGAATGGGGTCTGCCTTACAGAAGGATCTGAGTAAAGATATATCCCGGGTACAAATGAATTTATCACGGTCTCTTACTATTAAAGCCTGTGTGCCGGGGGTATGTGGATGGTATGACCTCATGTGTGCCCTCCCAGAGCACAAAGTCCAGCAAATTAGCAGGCCGTGTATGCAGAAAAATACTAATGAAACATTACAGGGGCCATCACAGTGAATTAGAGAAAACGCTACACCGCAGAACTTCACCCGGGATCTTAAACTTGATGCTCTAAGGAGAAGGAAACCAGTGGACACCTCTAGCTGAGACAGTGGTGGATTGTTCTAGAACAGCACTACTGAAGGTGCGGTCAGCAGACTGCTACAAGCCCACAGCAAGTTAGGTATAGAAATAAAAAAGGTAGAATTGTCCCAGCCATGGAGCTTCGCTAAGACCACCAAGCGTGTGGGGGTCAGGGGTCCTGAACCTGGCTCAATACTCGGCTGAGCTGGAGAGTCCAACCGAGGTGTGGTGATGATGGGAGCAAAAGGGTGGAAACTGGAAATAAGCCTGCCGCGGCACAGCCCGTGTGGACAGGGAGCAGAGGGACCTGCTCAGGTTTCAGGGGAACAGGGAGAGATTTTACTTAGGAAGGATGAAGACTAAGTTTACGGTACTCCCAGAAGAGTCGGAAGTGGGTCCCTCTCAGAGGGGAGAAAAGGTGAGAGACACACCTTAGTCACACACTAAGAAGTCCCCTCCCTCAGTGTGACACTGGCCGTCTTCCAGGCTCTCTGCACCCCCAGGCACTGGGGCCCTCTTTTGTGGTGGAGTGTGAAGATCCCAGGGACCCTGCAGGCTTCCTTCTCCACAGGCCAAGTTCTCCTCCCACCTCCTGGAAGCCCCTCTCTTGATGTCCCTTCCAGGGCAGGTGACCGACAGAGTGGCCTCTACTGGACAGAGCATGGCACTCACTTGCGGCTTTAGCTACGTAATAGTTATGCACCACAGGGCTGGAGATTAAAAGTGAGTGAGAAATCCTTCAAGTGGTCTTCCACCACAGCTAGTTTGAAATGCACTGTTCTAAAAACGATGATTCTGGCAGGCTTTTGGCAGTGCTCGCCTGGTGTCAGCTCAGGCTGAGCTCTCTGACAGGTGCCTCCAGTGCTGCTGTGCTGTGTGGCTGATTAAAGGCAGATCCGAACGCTTCCCGCGCCAGATGTGCAGGCGTCAAAGCTGACACTCCGCTGGGAAGACACTTCTAATTTGGGACTTCACAGCACCTGCCCCAGGACGCTCGGTGAGGCCCTGACAGCACCCGTGGGAGTGCCAGGAGGGGCCCAGGGTGGCAGCTGAGGAGGGGGCATGTCCAATCAGCCCACTGCCCACAGGTTCTGCCCTACGTGGAAAAGCTGAGATCTCCTGAGTTCTCAAAAAGGTGCTTGGGGCCCTCTGTGTCTAAAGGCAGAAATCTAACGGTTAGCCCGTGGGGCTCTGTGGGTGCTGAGACAAACCCGTACCAGAAAGCCAAAAGAATGAAAATTTGTTAAAGTTACAAAAGCAGCTTCCTAAAAATCAAGACCTTTGCAGAAATAATCTCAACACACACACACACACACACACACACACACACACACACACACATATATTATTATCAGTTTGTAGAAAAAGGCGCTGGGTTTCAGAGAGATAAGCTCCTTTCCCAAAGTTGGACACTGGAACCTTATGTACCTGTGACCGGAACTCCATGCCTACTTTGTTTTTGCTACTGCTTATATTTGAAAAAGGAAAGACTGAGACTTTTCCTTGTATTATTATTAAAAATATTCTCTTTCCCTTTCCATCAAACAAATCTGCTATGTCTTTAATATCCAGTCCGGAGTAGCCAGATGGCAGACAGAGATCAGTGGTATAAACTCCCTCCACAGTCCAGGGCTGTGCCTACGCTGATGGACTGAACAGCATGGGTCCCGTCAGCTGGGGTCCAGTCTCAGGCCCTGTCCAGCCTGAGAATCAGGTGTTGCTGGTTTTGTCTTTGTCGTTCTCCTTCCTCTCAGAACATCTCAACTTGCTCATTCTCACCTGCCTCAGCCATGGATCCTTCCCAGTCTCCTTTGCTTCCTACCCCCACTCTGCTAAGTCTCCGTGGGTCAGGGCACCCCAGGATCAGGTGCTGGATGATAATTATTGAACTGAGCAAATGAAAACACAGATGACTGTTTAAATTTGAGTTACAGTTTACAAATAAATAAAATTGCCTTTTTTGTTGTTTAAAGAATAAGTATGCCCCGTGAAATACTTGGGACAGAATTATACTAAAAAACAAACAAGCAAAAGCACAGAAGTCAACCCCCAACCCCAAATCTCTCTTCCCTTCTTCTTCCTCATGTTGTCCCTGGTTGAGCACGTTGAGCCCTTTGGCTAATCTTGGAGCAGGTGATTCAACCCCCTGCCCCCGTCCCCCTGGCTCCTCTGCCTTCAACCTCCTTCAGCACATCCCCACGTCTTTTCACACACTTCCCAAATCCAGATAAAACTCTTTGGACTAAGACCCTCCCATGTGCTATGAACCCATTCAATCTTCCCCAACCCATAATTGGCCATATCGTTCACCTTGATTTTTAAGGCAAAGAGTTATTGACCATTCTTGATTCTCCTTTATCAGCATTCTCCAATACGTGAGTCATGAGTACGTCTTGACTTTAGCACCAAATTACCTCCTAAGTATTTCCACTCATCTCAGTCTTTGGTTCTCTGTCCCTAGCTCAGCTCATCATCCTCTCTCCTCCACACATTCCCAATGCCGTGCTAACTGCTCTCATCCACCTCACACTTACCCTTCAGTAACACGTTCTCTGCAAGTTAGTGAGACTTCTCTCCCAAAACTTTTTACTGAATTATAAAGCAGTAAAACCAGCAATGTTGTCGTATCAAAAGCATGCAACTCAATAAATCTTGACAAATGAAACACTCCTGTAACCGGAATCCAGTTCAGCTACCCCTCTCCCAAGAAAATTAATTGCTATCCTATTTTTCTATCACCATAGATGAGCTCTGTTAGGTTTTGTTACTTAAGTAAATGGAATCATACAAAAGATATCTTTATCTGATTCCTTTCATTCACGTTCTATTTATGACAATCGTTTGTATTTTGAATGTAGTTTCATTTCATCCATTGTCACAGCTGAGTAAAAGTCCATTCAGTGAACACCCCATGATGTTCGGTAGATCCTTCATGGTATTGTTGTGTGGGCTGAAAACATCAATGGTCATAGACGGCTCCGTACTCGGTGGGCATTTGATGCAAGGTGTGCATAGAAAATGATCAGCAGAAGTCGTCCTGAGAATTCAGCAAACACCACATTTCTAGTGAATCTCATTTCATTTTGATTGGCAGTAGGAGAAACTAGGTCAAGAGACTGTCATAGTTAAATTTCAAGATTTTGGGTATTTTTGACAGAACTGCTCCTGGACTTGTGGGAAAACTGCAGAAGTGTGTATTGTGGAATTACTTGAAGAGGGGTGTGTAGCCCCTTGAGTCTCACTCTTTGGTAACCAGATGCTGGATCCGTGTTACCTGCTTCCTTCTTCCCCCTTAAACCTGATTCATTAGGACTTACTCTCCAAGATTGAATTAGGTGACACTCCCTCTTGAATGACCTTGACACGTTATTGTGTGCACAGGTTAAACCCCAAGCTCTAGACCTGACCAATCAGACCCTCTTCATCTTGACTACCCCTGGCTGTCTCAGCTTCCCCGTCACTGGCACCACACTCTTTTAAATCCAACACCAAAACGGCACCAGACTAATGCATTGTCTGAAAATATTGCAGTTGTCCATGGTTTGTCTTTGCAAATTTGGGTCCCTTTGCCAGTAACCCCCCCCACCAACCACGTACCCCAGCCTGCCTCATATCACCCTAACTTCCCATGTCTGTATTTCAAAACTCAGCTCAGGAATCACCTGTGGTTATGTCAGCATTCCACATTGTATATCAAATCATCTCATTGTACCCCATAAACGAATACAGTTATGATTTAATAGAAAATTAAATAAAAAAAAAGAATCGCCTGTTTGCCTCTGACCGCTGACATCTATAACACTCACCCATACTGGCTGCTCTTACCTGAATGTCCTTGTTTATCCTGTGCCTACCCTAATCACAGCATCTGTTGTAATCCTTGATTGCTCTTGCTGACTTAAATATATATACATATTTCCCAACTAGCTGGTGAGCCCTTTGAGAGAGCAATTATGTCTTAATAATCAATCTCTCTCTAACTGCAGCTAGCAAAATGCCAGGACGCCTCAGGTGGACTGACTTACCTGTAAACAACAGGTAAGTGCATAATGAGTACATGAATCAAAGTCAGTGAGGAGAGAACCTGCAGAGCTTTATGGCATAGATTTCCTAAATATCATCTATCTTATTCAACCTGCATGCTTTTGATGAAGCCAGAAAAAAGCATAAAGTCACATTGGGGTTGGGAAAATATTTCAACTGGTCGGGTAGCGACAGAAATGAGATTCAAGAATCACTTGGTCCTCTATGTTAAAGAGTTAATGTTAATGAGGAGAAACAAAGGCAGTTCAGGATAAAGTCCTGCATTAGGTTCAAAAAGTTATATAGATACCTGGGAAGGCCACACTACTCAACCCCAAAATAATGCCTACGTAGAGGGCTCCATTTGACCAAAAAGTTGCTTCTGCAAATAGTGGAATGTGAACTTACCAACCATGAACGAGCTGTAACAAATAATAGATTAATGGTCTAAAGAAGGACTTTATTTTGTCCAGTATTTATGAGAACTATTGAAATTATTTGTTCGTTAAAATTCACAATTTTGACATTTGATGAATAATTATTTACTCTTCCTACGTGTCGTGGAAGGGGTAAAGTTTATTCAGTTTTTTACAGTCACAGTACGTCTTAAAATCATTTTAGAATATCACAGAAGTGAAGTTTTATTGAGCTATATCCATAAAACGTTTATGTGCTTCTATATTTAGTGAGTAATTTTATTTCTATTTTTTAGTGTGTTGCCAATACTCATGCCACCATAAGTCATAAGATGGTCTCACGCCTCCTTTCTTTTCACACATTCTCAAACTTTCAATCACGAGTATTTTCATGAGTATAATAGAGAAGACCAGATATCTGTAAATGGACAACTGTGAAAGCTAAGGAAATAAAAGGAATGACTTTCTATTTTTTTTTATTAAATCATAGCTGTGTACATTAATGCAATCATGGGGTACAATGTGCTGGTTTTACACACAGTTTGAAATGCTTTCATCAAACTGGTCAACACAGCCTCCACGGCATTTTCTTAGTGACTGTGTTAAGATGTTTATATTCTACACCTAGTGAATTTCACATGTACCCTTGTAAGATGCACCGTAGGTGTGGTCCCACCAATTACCCTCCCTCCACCCATCCTCCCCCTCCCCTCCCCTCCCTCTCCCCTTTCTCCTTCTTCTTGGGCTATAATTGGGTTATAGCTTTCATAAGAATGCTATAAATTGGTTTCATGGTAGACTTTCCATTTCTTAATATTTGCTAGTGAGAAAGATCACTAGGTTAGGTTGAAGTATTCACACCAAACCCACCCACCTGGATGCCCTCTGGGCGTGGGAATCTGTTCTCATGAACTAAGCTGAGGAGAAAAAGCTTCCGTCCATATGTTCCTCTGGGGAAGAAGGCTACCAGTGTGAAATCTGGCAGTGGTCACCTCCGAAATACACACACAACTCACTCATTGGTAACATTACTTCACAACGTTGATATATGTAAGTTGTATGGAGACTTTAATGTAAGTAACGCCGTAGAGACTAAGGGACAGGTGCCAGGAAAGTCAAAGTCCACCACTAACCAAGAGGAGCTACTACTGAAGATTAGAATGGCTCCAAAAAACAAAGGCTGGCAAGTAACTGATAGTCATTGTTTCAAATGAAGGAGGCTGGCCAGGTGCACACACACAGATCTGCCTGGTGGTGTGAAACGTCAGATTCCTGTTGGACATCCTCAAAAAGTAAATCCTCATAGGGTAGCGTCTGTGGCTTAAAGGGGTAGAGTGCTAGCCCCATATGCTGGAGGTGGTGGGTTCAAACCCAGCCCTGGCCAAAAAAAACTGCCAAAAAAAAAAAAAAAAAGTAAATCCCCATGAACTTTAAATTGTTTTATGCAAACAAGGATATATTTTTCCTCTAAATTTTGCCTAATATCAAAAGGCTATAGTCTCTTTTTTTAACTTAATTTTTATTGAATCACAACTGCATACATTGATGGGGCACAATGTGATGATTCTATATACAATGTGGAATGTTTAAATCTTTTGACATAAACTATTTCTCAAGGTTCACGTCAAATAAAACTATTGTTTGTTTTTTCATTGTTCTTTTATTTTTGGCTCTTAAGATCTGATGTGGCCAAACACTGTACTCATTCTGTCTCGTATTAAGGTGACCTAGACGCTCTTGCTTTCCAAAGCTTTAAGATGACTGCACGTTTCTAAACATCAGACCCTCAGCTGGGGCCAGTTAGAGAAAACGCGTGTTAAACAGCTCCGTGAGAAGTCGTTCTCACAGCGCAGCAGGCAGTTTGCTAATGGGAAGAAGGAAGGTGAAGGGCTGGCCCCTTTGCTTAGCTACTGCCCTCTGCTTTTGGCTCCCTGGGGCTAGAAAGTGAGGCGAGCTAAGAAAGAACTCACGGTAAGGAGGCACTAATTGTTGCTGTGTCCTTAATAATGTCAGAGACTGTCCTCCCACTGGGGGCCTTAACATATAACTTATGTTGATATTTGACTGGCATAATTTGGAACACCTGCCTTTATGATAAGACAGGAAGCCAACTTGAAGTGTAGTGCCCAGAGGACTGTACGGAACTTGTGCTTTCTCTGGGTTGGCATATATATCTGAGAATCTGCTCTGGAATCATAATATAAAGTCTTCTGTAACAGGGCAATGGGCTGTTGGACGAGACAGTGAGTCAATCATGGGTTCCCAGAAGAGCTGAGTGTGCAACACCCAAATCTGACTTGGGGAATCGTTTCAAAAAGGAAATAAGAACAAGAAGATGCTGAGTGTTGTAGGTTGTGAGAGAGCTATCTGCTGATCTGAAGGGAGAAGCCATTTAACTGATAATATAGAGCAAGAAACGGAAATGTGGTAACCGGGTGGCATCTTGGAAAGAGAGGAGAGAAATATCAGTGTGTTTCAACGTCCCATTGGACTAGAGTGCAGCTGCCTGACAATGCGTATTGGAGCTTCAGCCTCAGACACAAATCCTGCCTTCTCCTGACTATGCTCTGGTGACCAACTAAGGCAGGGCTAGTGTCGAAATTAATTAAATAGATAAATGCAAAATAGATAACTGTATTCTACATGGGACGGATTTGACAGCATCTTATAACAAATCATCGTGGAGTATGTGCCCTTATGTCCAATTATTGCTTTGGGGGTTCACTACGTCCTAAATATTGGGTGCGTTTTTGACTCAGTAAGTAAACTACGAGAAATCGATGTGTATACAAGGGTGAAAATAAGGTGTCTCTAATAGAGTCTGTGTTGAGAAATCCTAATTAGCAAGGGTCTTCCATACCTTTGTTTCCTGGCAAAGTTCAAATATGTCTCATGACTCTGGGAGGTGAAAAATTGATTCTATTTGTTCTATATTTGTTTAATCACTGAGGTGAAAATCAGGCTCTGCTTTGCTCAGCTTTAATGAGCTGGACATGAGTTACTTCACAGCTAGGATTTGGGGACCTCGTTACGGGTAGAAACCACCTCTGTCTCCTTTTACTGTGTGGGAAGAGGCTGCCATCCTTTGCTTGCCTCTGTCTGTATGGAGTTCCTCGGGATGTCTGTCCTTGGGTAATTTTAATCTTTCCATTTTGTGACCCAGCCCTTCACCCTGTGATCTTCTATGCCTGAAAGGTGGATCTGGAATAAATTTTACCGCTCAAAACACAATGATGCCTGTGTTCAAAAGACCTTATTATCTCTTTGCCCTCATCCCATTTCATATACATGCCACATGAAGGGAAAACTCCGGGCTTTTTTTTTTTAAACCATTGGCATGATGGTTCTAAATAAATTCTCCTTATATTTTCTAGCTCTGTGTTTCATACTTTTGTGAACGTTTCTTGTCTGTGGATTCACCAACCTCTCATCCACTCTGGGTATTGCCCTCCCTGTAAGATTTGAAGCGGAACACTATCTTTATAGCTGAAATACTTGCTCTGAATAAACATCCATGTTTCTTATTTGGTCGCTCCATCTTAGGATCTGTTGGGACTTTCTGTTTTGACACCATCACAAGATCTAAGATCTCCCACTTTAGGAATATTTTTTTTCTTTTTTCTTCCTTTTCGTCCCCCTTTTTATTTTTCTGGAAGCACCTTTAGCTGCCAACTTCTGTCACTGGGCTCCTTTTCACTTTCCAATCTTAGCATTCCTTTGTAATCTCTATTACAACTAGAATCCTGCTACAAACTCCCCTTCTTCTTGTGCAGATCTCTGATTTCTTGTCTACACCGCACACCCTTCTGCCAGGAGATTAGAGCCTGCCACCCATTGTTATTTTAGCCATCGGTTGCTGGAGTATTACAAAACCTCAAATCTATTCAAATGGTTCCATTGCTGACTTGCTTTAGTCCACCTTACCTCTATGGTTACAGTCAGGCATGACTTCATGATGGGGACCTGCTCTGAAGCAGAAAGTCATGAAGGTGACTTTCTAATTGTGAAAACATTGCTGAGTGTATTTAAATGAACCTCGATGGCCTATTAGGGTCTTGGCTGCATGCAATAGCCTATTGCTTCTAGCTGCAAACTTGTGTGCTCTGTAAGCAACGCTGTAAGCGATCGTAACACAATGGTAAGTGTTTGGGTATCTAATCTCATCTAAACATAGACAAGACAATTTAGTAAGCTATGAAATGGCCACAATGTCACCAGGAAATAGAAAACATTCAGCTTTATTATAATCTTATGGGACCACCATTGTATACATGGTCTTTGTTGACCAAAATGTCACCAAGCAGTGCATGACTGTGAATGCCCAAAGGCCCAAATGGCATCATCTTCCTTTGTTTGCTTTGCCATTTATAGGTCCGTTATGGAATATGTTAACCACTCAGTAAATGCTAGCCAGCAATTACAGTCATGGTAATAAATAATGCATACAAAATTGGTGGTGAGTGTAACTGCTAAATTGCTCTCTTGCTAAGCAGAATGTGGATTAAAATGCAACAAAAATACATGGGTAGAGACTCCCTCTGTCTAGAAAGTTCTCTCCTTCTCTATCGCTCAGATCTCATGTAACTTTCCAAGAGCAGTTGCAATGTCACATCTTCAAATCCTAGTTAGAGGCACAGAAGAGGTAGCCAGACCTTCTATAGCCCCAGACCAGTTTTAGAGCTCTTCTGTTGTAATGGACTGATTTATAATCATACACGTCCTTAGGAAAGTCCTCTAACCAATTTTGAGCTCCAAAAATGTCAGAGCCGTGGCTCATTCATATTTGACTATTAACACCACTGACAGTGCTCACTGAATTGGCTAGACTGAATTCCTCCTGCATAACCAGTGGCTGTAACTTGACAATACTGAGAAAACTGCTTACTACATGTGAAAAACCACAGGAATACTGCAGTCACCTGACTTAGGTCACGGTAACAGATGTGTGAGTCTCAGGATTTGCGGGCAATGTGCACACAAGGGATTATGCACATTAATTTATGCATTTGCAAGAGAAAAGTTAAGAGTGCCCTTTGTTTATAACCATCCCAGAAAAACAAATGCCTTCTGTTTTGCTCACCTGGCACCAGGCTGATGTTTTCCAAGTATGCATTTATTTATCATAAAACCAGCTCAAGAAGATAAAAGGTCGACCCAGTGCTCTCAGATATAAACATTTATAGAATCTACAATGTTAATTAGCTCTTGTCTTGGGGATATGTGTCACACAGCTTAGGAAAGAAGAACCTGACATGCTGTATAGGGTACGTGTGTATCGTACGCCCGCACTCATATTTTGCTCGTGTGTAAGAGTACTAATTGTGCTAATTATTCAAGCAAATACATCGAATACATCACTTTAGTAGTTTAGTCCTTCAATGTTTATGTGTGATAGTATTTTCTCTTTGTTTCTGTATTTTAAAGAATCAACAATACCGTTAACATTAGCCAGAAAGTCTGTCTCTTTCCTCTTCCTTTCTAGGGTTCATAAAAATTTTGCAATTTACAGACACACACAAACACACATGAAATGTGACTTCTCCTTATCATGGCCTTATGTATGTTTAAATTCATACATGTATCATTCATCAATTTTGACTTTTATTAATTCACAATTAACTTCTGATTCTTTTCCATGTTGACATCAAGGGATTCCATATCTACTGTTTCTTTTAACTGATGTATAATATTCCCACACATGAATATACTGCATTTCATTTATCCACACTTAACAGATGTTTGGGATTTTTTTAATGTTTTAAATTAGTTTAGAGACAAGGCTGCAATGAGATTCCCTTTATGGGTTTCCTCTAGCAAATTTGCGAGAGTTTTTCTCAGTTATTCATGAGAAAGTGAAATCACCAGGACATCAAGAAAGCGCATTTTCAAATCCTGAGCTTCTCTTCAAAGCAGCTCTAATTACACTAACCCCAGCCATGAATAGGAATTTCTGTTTCCCCGCACATTGTTATCAAATGCTATTATCGGACTTTTAACTTTCTTAGTCTGAGGGCTAACAGCAGTATTATCTATGGCATTTTGTGTTTTAATTTGAGCTTCCCTGTTTATTCTTAAGGGTGGATGTGTTTTCCTATGTTTAACCGCCTCTCGGATTTTTCTTTTGTGAGTTGACTGCACAGTTATACTTTTTTTTTTATTGTGTAGTAATGACGATGGTTCTGGTGGTAAAATACTAATTTTCTTCTGTGCAACAGCTACCCAAAATTGTCCTAGGAGATTTGACTTTGAAGTTAATTTGCATTTCTAAAAAAAAAATAGGAAAAGAATAAAGGAAAGGAATATGTAGTAGCAGCAATTTCTGTGCTATGCTTTGTGTTACTTCTCGACTGTGAGAATCAAAAACTTCTCTACAATTACAAAATACAATAAAAGTATGCACACTAATGATGGAAAAAGAAAAGTCCTCGGGTTGAGAAGTTCACAGAGATGTGGGAGAGCTCTTGACCTCATCTTACAAAGCAGTGATTCCTGGGATACTACGTATGATTAAGGGGATAGAATTACAGGTGTAAACGTGCTATTTGAATTTGAAGAATTAAGCAGTAGAGGAAGTGAATGTAATTAGATTTGAGGAGTAGAATGAAAGGATACAGGAGAATGAGTTGGCATAGATGGGGAGTTTTCTCCCATTGTAATAGAAATTCAACAGATAACACTAAACTAGGGGTCTTCAAACTTTTTAAACAAGGGGCCAGTTCACTGTCCCTCAGACCGGTGGAGGGCCAGACTGCAGGCCCAGGGATGAGTTGGCTGCTAAGCAGGACAGGCAGCAGTGGCAAAAACACCCGGTGGGCGGGATAAATGTCCTAGGCTAGCTGCATGTGGCCCATGGGCCATAGTTTGAGGATGCCTGCACTATGGGGTAATAACTAAACTAGTACATACATTTAGTTTAATAACTAAACTAGTACATACATTTATCTTCTCGGGAGATACAGTCTACAGGTGTAGCAGGTGGAGATGAGGAACTCCTTTTTTATTCTACATAGTGGCGAATATCTTACACGTGTGCTTAACTGGAATTTTCTAAGTGCAGCCTAAAATAAAATATAGAAGACAGCAGAGTTGTCACAAATCACCAAAATGAATGAGTGAAGTTACCGTTTTCTTCATGAGCGAGTAAGGTATATTGCAGTGATGCAAGTTGTCCATATCAGAAATTTAAAGGGACTCAGTGTATTGAAGAAACAATGAAGAAAAGCATATGGTAACCTCAATTCATGCAGAAGAAAAGCACTGGGAAACATGCAGTACTCATTCTTGACAAAACTCTCTGCAAATGAGGAACAGAAAGGACATCCCCGCCTGACAAAGAACGGTAAAAACACACAACTAATGTTTCCTTGAGAGGATTGATTTGCAAGGGTTGTTTTAGGTTCACACCCAATCTGAGGAGAGGCACAGAGGTATCCCCGGCCCCCACCCTTCCATGGCCTTCTCCACTATCAAAAACTCATCCCAGTGTGGTTAAGTTGTCGCAACTGATTAACCTACATTGACACATAATTATCACCTAACGCCAGCCTTCTGTGGGTTTGGACAGAAGCAGAGAAACGTGTGCTCACTGTTACAGCATCACGCAGGGTAACTTCACTGCCCCGAATGCCTCTGTGCACCACCTGTTTATCTCTCACTCCCCCCAAGTCTCTGAAACCACTGCTCCTTTTACTGTTTCCATAATTATGGGTTTTTCCCCTCAAATATTCTATGGCAGAAATAACACAGCATATAGCTTTTTCAGATTGACTTCTTCCATTTAGTGACACATGTTGAAGGCCCCCCCATGTTACCATGGCTTGGAAGACCATCTATTTTTAGAGTCAAACAGAATTTCAGGTTCAGCGCCTATAGCTCAGAAGCTAGGGCGCCAGCCACATACACCAGAGCAGGCAGGTTTGAATCCAGCCCCAGCCTGCCAAACAACAATGACAACTACATTCAGGAAACAGCTGGGTATTGTGGTGGGCGCCTGTAGTCCCAGCTGCTACAGGAGGGAGGCTGAGGTGGGAGAATCACTTAAGCCCAAGAGTTTGAGATTGCTGTGAGCTATGATGCAAGAGCATTTTACCCAGGGTGACAGCTTGAGACTCTGTCTTGAAAAAACAAATAAACAAACAAAAAAAGTCCCATTTCATTGTCTGGCCTTGCCGCACTCCCTTCATCTGCTCACTGACTTAAGAACATCTGGATGTTCTCACATCTGGGCAACTGTGAGCAGAGCTGCTGTCAGTGATCATGAGTATGTTGTTCTGTTGACATAAATTTTCAGCTCACGTGGATAAATACCTAGGAGCACAGCTGCTGTCTGAATAGTAAGACTACATTCAGTTCTGTAAGGAACTGCCAGATTGCCTTTGACTGTGGCTGTGTTATTTTCCACTCCTATCAGCAGTGAATGAGGGTTCCATTGCTCTAACTCCCCATCCAGATTTGAAGTGGTCAGTGTTTGCTATTTGGGCCATTCAAATAGGTGTGTGGTAGTGTCTCATTTCTGTATTAATTTTTAATTCTCTAATGACATATGATATTCAGAATCTATCCAAATTTGTATGTCTTCTTTCATGAGCTGTCTGTTCAGGACTTTTGCCCATTTTTTTTTTAACCAGGCTGTTTTTTTTCTTGAGTTGTAGAGTTCTTTGTAAATGGCTAATAATACTCCTTTATCAGACATGCCTTTTGAAATATTTCCTCCTTATCTGTGGCTTATCTTCCCATTCTTTTGATAGTGCTCTTCATGGAGCAGAAGGTTTTAGTTTAATAAAGTCCAACTTACTTATTTTTTCTCTTACCTAGTTTATCTTTGCTGTTGCATCCAAAAGATCTTTAGCAAACCCAAGATCAACTACATTTCTCTTGTGTTATCTTCTAGTTTTATAGTTTGGCATTTTATATTTCAGTCTATAATCCATTTTGGGGTTGATTTTTGTGAAGAGTGTAAGATCTGTGTTCAAATCCTGTTTACTCTGTTTTCTGTGCACACGGCAGTCTGGTTGTTCCACAGCATTTTTTGAGAAGACTGTCTTTGCTTCATCTTACTGCCTTTACTCCTACATTAAACTCCATTGACTGCATTCACATGGGTGCATCTGGGCACTTTCTATTCTAGCCCTCGTCTGTTCTTTCACTAACACCACCCCATTTTAACTACTGCGTCTGTGCAGTATGTCCTGAAGTTGAGTAGGTAAAGTTAATTTTAATATGCATAAATGTTAAAACTGCCATCAGAGACAAGAGTCAGTTTGGAAAATGATTTTATCCCAAGGATGTCTGTTGCATTTTGGCTATGCAAAAGGTCTTCTTATAATGGGCAAATATTGTTCCCATAGGAGTTACAAGATGGCCCTATGTAGGCCTCTGTGAAGTGACAATTCTGAGACTGTCTTGTTTCAATATGGAAAGGTCTCCATTGCTGAGTCTTTGAGAACCACCAGCCCAAGATGTGAGTTACTTTTATATGTGTGATGTAAGACTTTTATGTGTCCAGCAACACACCCAACTTTGCAGAAGGCTGGAATTCTGGGGTAGGAAACTTAGTGAACTAAATCAATAAACATTATGAGCATGCAGGCATTATCTTCCCAAGCACCATTATCCTCATTCCCATTTCTTCTCTTTAAAAAAAAATGAAAGAAATAATCTATATAGAGATTAAAATGAGGTATTATAAGGTAAACGTATTTGAAAACAGTAAAATTCTATGTGCATGCAGGTAAAGTAAATTCTCCTAAATTCCTCTGAATGGACAGATAAGTTGATTTTCATACTTCAAGCCTCTTGAATGAACATATTGTTTGAAATAAATAAATATGATTTTGTAGCCCATGTGATATCCCAACCCAGGATTATGGATTTAACTGCTTTTAGCTTTGCCTATGCTACCAGTTAACCCTTCAGCACAATTAGTTTCTAGAGAGAAAGTTCATATTTCCTACGAAAATATATGCTGGAGTCAAAGTGGCGATGGCATAAGAAAGTGGGAAAGTGAATAAGCAACATATTCTTCTGCAGTATTCAAGTCCTCTCCATATAAACCAAGTTCATTACTTTAAGTGAAAACAAACTCTTTCAACACCATTAGCAGCTGTGATTTTTCTGAACATCTCTGGTTTGTTTGGGGGTGTCTGGTGTATAAACCCCACTGATGAGATTGTTCATGTGCAGTCAGTAGACCACCCAGCAAGTCTGTGACAGTCCCTGCCAGGGTATTAATACTATTTATATGGCTCTAATTGCTCTCAGCTGGGAATTTAGTTTGTTCCAGCAGATGGGCATGGTCACCAGGTCAACCTGGCCATCTGCTCTGAGGCCCAAAAGAGCCTTTTGAAGAAACTGACCAGATCACAGGCCAGGTCAAGGGTTCCTGACCACATAATTTAGCAGCCCTTGGAGATCATCTAAATTCCCACACACAGTGGGAGAAATGTAGTTAATGCGACTCTCACTATGCAGCCTAAGAGAGTGAGTCATGCTCCAGTGGAGTTCAAGATTTCAGATATTTACATGTTCAAAAAACAAAAATTAAAGACAGTATAGAAGAGAATACTTCTCAGTTAGTGAGATAAACCTTTAAGAAGTACGCAAATCAAGTCTCTTTGTTGTACAAAATATCTTCATTGAGATTTTTTTTTCAGCATATGAGGGGATATACATGTTTTGTTTACATATTTAATTTTTGGCAAAAACTGAGTCAGGGATGTAAGTGTCCCCTTCCCCCAGTTATCCTGCAATAGGAGTGAATTTACCCATCTCCTCATCCCCCTCTCTGAGCATGATTTTCATTGAGATTTACTTCCATATGTGCTTGTAAGTGTTCACCCATCACTTCCAACCTGGTGTTGAGTACATGCGTTTGTTTCTCCATTCCTGTGATGTTTCACTTAGAAGAACGGTATCTAGTTCCATCCAGGTTGTCATAAAAGATACTAGATTGCCATGTTCTTTAAGACTGAGTAGTACTTAATGTGCATGTACCATATTCTATTAATTCATTTATGTGTGGGTGGCCACTTGCGTTGTTTCCACATCTTTGCGATTGTGAATCGCGCTGCTATTAACATTCAAGTGCAGGTGTTCATTTTATAAAATGACCTTTTATCCTTTGGGCATACATCCAGCAGTGGTGCATATCCAAAGAATAAAAGTATGTTCTTTGCGATGTCTCCTAGATATGTTCCCAGGTTTACTCTGACACCAGTTCCCTGTGATTTGATCAAATAGTAGCAGGGCTATTTTGTTAGGAAATTAGGGGACTGGGTCATATCTCCCATCCTGCCTAAATTAGCTGTGAACCCATTCAGGTCACACCCAAAGTACATTCCTTATTATTTAAATGAAGGATAATTGGCGAGTTGCTACATTAACTCTATGAAATGGTTTTCTGTTGCTTAATTTGATAATTATAAAAGTGATATAGCACCTTCAAAATATGATTATGGTATAATAACACAAACGGTTTTACTTAACAAGTGGTATAAAGCAAAATATAACATTGGTCAGGCTTTAATTTAAACATGCAAAACTCTCTATTGCCCATGGTAATGAAACTGCTTACATGAGTTATCAATGGCTAAACAATAGTAGCCAGATTCTGTAAATAGGGTTGCCAGATCAGATAAGCAAGGATATTCCTTTGAAAACCAGGAGTATTTGCAGTGGCAAAAACAGAAATCCGAGGTCTTTATCTGAGACTTTTGCAAGAGTATGTCTACAAATGTGTAAAGTAAATACTAAAGATGAGCAATTATTATTGATATTTAGGGTAAAATGAGAACATATTATTTCAAGGAATAATTTTCAGAGGTAAGAAAGAAAAAAAAAGCAAACCCATTGGGCTGACTTACTTGTAAATCAGATATTTGCCAATCAATTTAGACTGATTACATTATGACTCTTTTGATTTAACGTGCTAGACCAAAATGCATTATTTCATCCATCATTTCTCTCCTTGTAAATAACACTCTAAAGCATACAGACACAGAGTTAATCACACTTGCTATGGAAGGGAAGGCAATTTGTATTCAGTCATGCCTGAGTACACCACAGAGAATCTGTCTTTCATCTGGCAGCAGGGGTGAGGCCGCAGCCGGGTCCACAACCTCCAGGAGGCAGATCATCACTCAGATACCCAGTGGGATATGCAGACGTCAGGGAAGCATTTTAGCAAACTCGTCTCAAGGAGTCAGTCTGCAGTCCTGCTGCCCTTTTCTGGGCCAGTGCTAGAATTACTGTGAAAGGTTTCACTTCTCTGTTGCTTCCACCCCAAATCCTCGGGCATCCTCAAAGAGCTGTCAAGAGTGATCTTTAAACACAGACACTGAAGAGCTCACTATATAAGGTTATATAAATTGACTCTCCCCCTAAATACAACTCAGTGTACCAGATACAATATTTGTTAATCACCACAAAGACTTTGAAGAGCTATGCAAAAGATAGTGTAGTAATTGCCCAGGACCAGTTTTAGAGAGATGTGTGAACTCAAGGAGCTGATCAGACCCCTGGAGGTTTAGGGGGTTCACAGAGATTATCTACTTGAACTTCAGTTGTGTGATTTGCTGGGGTGATGAAGACAGGTTTCCATGCACAGTTGCTGTCCCACCGGGACCACTGCGATGAGTCACAGTTGCACAGGCAGCTCACAGCTTACCTGCCAGTGGGGAAGGTAGGTCGGCCTTGATACATGATAGTACAAGGACTGTCCAGACAGTATCAAGCTATGTAGTATAAAAAATGGTATTACCCATAGCTGGATACTTTCCAGACAACACTCATATAATTGTGGCCCCTGACACTGTGCAGTTCACAACGTGGAAATACCACAGGAAATAGTTTACTAAGTTCCAAAAAGGCTTCGCCCTCAGAATAAAGGCAAACCTGAACAGAATAATCCCTCTTTAATCCCAGTCTAACATAGATAATCTTGCCATAATGCTGAGCAAGGCGAGGATGGAAAAAGAAAAGGAAGAGAAAAATTCTCATCCCTGAGAATCTGCTTCCACAGACCAGCCTTCCCATGTGGAGCACGGACATCCACGGGGGGCACACAGAGGCTCTGGAGGGGGGAAAATTTATCCCACCTTCATGAGAACCCAAACTATCTTTTTTCAAGAGCAATGACCATCACTTCCTCGTGATAGCCAGGAACACGAATGTACCCTGCTATGATTAAATTAAAAAAAAAAAAAAGAAAGAAAGAAAGCAACAGTTGGGTGGCGCCTGTGGCTCAAAGGAGTAGGGCGCCAGCCCCATATGCAGGAGGTGGGGTGTTCAAACCCAGCCCCAGCCAGAAACTGCCAAAAGAAAAGAAAGGAAAGGAAAAGGAAAGCGACAGAAAGACGTGAACAGTGGGAACGGAAGATGCAGACTTCAGCTGCAGGATCTGCAGAGGTGCGTGATCGGCAATGACACTGTGGGAGACTGATGGACAGACTTCCCAGGTTAGTCACCCTGTTCCCAGATCCACGCCCTTTGCCATAAAAGGCAGAGTCTGTTTCCTTCCTCCTCCCCTCCAGCTTGCCCTGTGCTCAGCTCTGGCTAAGAAAATGCATTAGGGGTGGAGACCTGCTGCTTCAGCCCAAGTTCACACTCTGTTGCTTCTTCTGCCCTCTGGGATCCCTGTGAGGTACATGTGGGTGAGTGAGGTGGATGGAGAGCCACATGGAGACAGCCTGATCCGCCCCGTCCACAAGGGAGCTGAGGAGCACGAAACCCACATGAGGCCAGAAGTGCCACTCGCCACACCTACCCTGAAACACTAACACATGGACATGGAGCTGAATAAATGCCATCCCTTGGCTCCAAATGGACTCGGGGAAACAGGCACAAATTCATTTATCCATCCCTCACTCAACATGAGCAGTCTGAAGCTTTCTCAGTGGGGGACCCTAAAGGGGTCTATCTACAGGAAGGAGTCTGCCCTTCTGATTTGGGCAGCGGCAGGATCATGGTTGGCACCAGCGCAGGTGTGAGGATGTGTCTAGATCATATAGTCAGTCCCTCAACCATCTGGTACCCCCAGCCTGGCCAGCAATCTGCAGGTAGACCTTCCATCATGGACACTGGGTGTCCCAGACTGGCCACATCCAGCTCTGTGCCTTCTCTCCATCTCAAAAAGTCCTTCCTTTTTCTGGCACCTTAAAAATACTCTCTAATTTTTTAATCATATATATACATGAGGGTCTGTGTTTAATCCATATAGGATTTATTTGGGAATGTGATCTGAGTTGATTACATTAATATTATACGTGGAAAAGACCATTTATCCCAACATTGCAGTAGTTACTTATATCTAAGACCCTCATGGATGCCTGAAACCACAGATAACGCCCAATCCTTCATGCACTATGTTTTATTCCTCAAGATAGAGTTTAATTTACAAATTAGGCAAAATAATAAATTGACAACAATAACTTACTTATAATAAAATAGAAAAATTTAGCAGTAGGCTGCCATAAGAGCTGGGGGAATGTTACTCACTCGCCCCACTCCCATGCTCTCTCCCACAAGGTATCTTCCTATTTTTGGACTACAAGTAGCTGAAACCACAGAAGCAGAACCAGAAGGAGAGGGAGAGATACTCCATTATGAATCAGGGTGGCTGGTCAGCCACACACACGGAGTAGACCTCCTGGTTGTTAAAATATTGAATTGTTTCCGTGACAAGTAGTAAACAGCCTCTTCCCAAGTGTCCTGCGCCCCCCCGTCCAGCCACCTCAGCTGGGCTTTTCTCTTCTGCATTCTTCTCAGATCCTCATAATCTAGCAAATAAGAAGGACCACGTGGCCCCCGGGGGCTCCGGTCACCTGTGCCACCGCTGTACCAGTATGTGTTATGTGGGGTTACTGCCTCTGCTGTGCCAGTCATTAATATTTCAAATATCACTCCTGGACGTATTTCTCCCATTTTACAAATGAGAACATTGAAGCTGAGAGACACAGACAGTGTGATCAGAGTGACAGAGATTTTACCTATCACAGAATTCAACACAGCTCTGCAGAACGTGCTCTTAATGAGACCCCAGATCGTTAGATGGAAATATCTTTTGAACCTTCATCATTGAGGAAAACGAAGACTTTTGATTCTGAAGCTCCAGGAATTAATTACTGGACCCTTCGTTGATGACTGGGTTTAGATACAACCAGAAAAATGGCATACCCACAAATTATTCATACATTTCAGCAGGGCTCAGACCCATCTGTTTACTGAGCTGCTTGGACTCTATGAATCATTTTGTACAACTCAGGAAAAAGAGGATTTATCAGCTATGTGCCAAAATCCCTTTATGTTGCCATAATTTCCCATAATAAAATATATCACCTTTAAATTCAACGTTGGCATCAAGGAAGGGAGAAAGCAAACATGGACACAGCGTCTAAGAAAATCACCATCCGGTAATAAAAAGTGGATTTTAAACAAAAAGAATTGATAAAAAAAAAACATGTTTAAATCTATTTGAAACAATTACTTCTGATCATATTTTCCTTTGTTCAATGAAGGCTTAACAAACTTCGCTAGTAATACGATAAAGACAAAATTGGTTATAACAGGATACCCTGGTTATAACCAGGGTAATTGATACTGGCTACATTAACAGAAAAATGCAATAATAGAAGTGTTATTTCACAAACAGTAACATGTACACTAGACTGAATATTTTGCAGTATTTAAAACTATTACTGTGGAAGCCAAGTAGTAGCCTGTAAAATTATTATCATAGTAAGTACAAAAACTCGAAAATGAAAATGTCTATATATGCGATTTAATGGAGGTATTTTTCCCCCCATCTTCACTTATTCGGTGTTTATAACCCAACTAGAACCAAATTATTGATAAATCCTACCAATATTTAATTTCACTCCTGCTCTGATGTTTTGGATTTTCATAAAAAATTATTGATATTTGGAAGCTGTGATGGGCCGTGATTCCTACTCTAATTTAGAGATAGTTGGTCTACAGTATATGAAATAAAACCATAGATAGGAAAAAACTGGGATTAGAAACGTCAGACCTTGTAGCAGTTATGGCCTATGCTTAAATTTGTCCTTAAGTCCTAAGTCAATCATTCTGCCCTGCGTAAAGTTTTCCTGTGTAAATCAGATCTGGATTCTATGAACTGAGACTGCAGAGTTCATTATGGAGTCTCTGGGGAAGGCACTGTTGCCACCGAAGGCTGCATGAGAACCGAGCGGAAGTCATGGAAGACGAGCAGGTTGTATCAGTGTGAACGCAATTTGTGAAACCCTGAAGTGATGGTCACCACATGAACACACAAGTGAACACATCCTGTCCTCTGTCATTAGGGAACGCACGTTATAATTCTGGCACATGGAGGACAGTGCTGTGACCTTACCAACTGGCACTGCTAAGTTAGGAAGCAACCAACTAAATATATGTGGTATTTAGAGAGGTTCAGTTATATACTTACCAGTAGTCTTTCTACTTCCAGACAGAGTCTTTGCACATACTGGGTTAGGTCCCTAAGTTATATATCCTAAGTAGAAGTTGTAGGGATCCTGGGGGGGAGAGGAAAATAGCTCAGAGCAAAAGGGGCAGCGGAAGGGTGGGAAGTTGTCTAATTCTGGACATAGTGAAAAGATAGAGTTGACAGAGGGTGCCGAGGGACCGAATGTGGGTTTAAGACAGAGGGCGAGAGCCAAAAGTGACCCCACGGGGTTTGGTCTTACTAACTGGAGGCAGAGAGATTGCTGGGGACTGGTTTGGAAGAAAGTATCAGTAGGACAGTTTTAAGCTGCCATGAAACATGCAAACTTGTCTTTTTCATCTCTCCCCATTCCCTTACCTTCTTGTCATTAAAAAAAAAAAAAAAAGAAATGATCTAATGTCACCCAATGCCACCCAGTGCTAACAGCCCCGCTGTGTTCAGGGTCCCACCTGTATTTCCGAGAGTCACTAAAGTATTGATTTATACTGTATCTTCTGCTTCTCACAAGGTCTACTTGCTCTTTGCTTTGTTTTGGTTTTTCTCTGTTCTTTTTAGACTCTTTTGGAAAATGTTCTTTGTCCCCTATTTTTTAAATCCAGGTCCTCTCTGCCTTCAAGTCTCAGGCCCTGTGCGGTGTCCCTAAGCAGTCTCACCTACCCTCTGTCCCAAATTTGTTACCACAACCTCGATCCTCTGCCTTCAGCTTCAGCCATACACGTGCACACAGACACCTCAAACCGAGTACCTTCTCCAAAAGTTAAAATCTCAAGTCCCTCCATGTTCTGGATTCAACAAATAACCTTTTCTTGGTGGCATCACCATTCTCTAATCTACCTGCTCAGACCCCAAATCCTAGAATTCCTTCTTGAACTAAATTCCTTCTTCTTGCCTCTCATATAGATCCTTAACCAAGCGGAAGTAAATGATAACGTGTTGGCTTTAATTCCACCCCCAAAGAAAAGAATTAAATTTCTTTCAGTGTGGCATTAAAATCATGTGGAGACCGATTGTATCTCCTCAGCTTATCTCCTGCTTCTTGATGACGGGTTCTCTCATCTTAGAACATGTTTATGTGGACTCTTGTTGGGGACCAGGAATCACTCTAAAGAGTTACGTCCCGGAACTTCAAACCACAGCTGGAACCATATCCAACGAATGAAAAGCGGTGCAGTTAGTTTCAGGGGGAACAGGAAAGCAAAGCCATCTGAGTGCTTCCTGTATTTGCAATTCCTTTGCATCCCGCACCAGAGAACTCACATTTCTTCTTTATCCATAAAAAAACTGAGACACAGAAATATTCATCAAATTGCCCCAAATCACATATTTTGAAAGGTATGGACTTAGGTTAAAACACCATTTCACTAAAATATCTTAATTTCTACATCAAAATGCTACAGTTTCTTATTCAAGGCTCTGGCCACTTTTTTCGTTTAAGTTAATAATAAGCACATTAATTTGAGGCTATACTTAGGGTATAAAATATTAAAGAGGAGAAGAGTAAGGCAGCCGTGAGCACCGGCCACCTGCCCAAGTGGCTCTTAGGTTCCTATCAATTATCTCCTTCATCATCACTGTGTTGTCGCCTTTATAGACTGGATTATAGTCTCAGAGGATCTATGTCAGGAATTCATCTTGACCAAATTTAGAAAGAAAACACAAATAATTTGGATAGAAACGTAGTTCTGTGTCTTTTGTGATTAAACAAGAAATAACTGACTTTGGAAAGGACGGAAACAAACAACGCACAGGGCCCACGTGAGGAGAGGATTGGCTCCGCCAGAACTGAGTCCTCGGGTTCTGTCTCGCCCCTGTCCACAGTTATGCTCAGGAGTAACACGCAGCACAGCTGTATCAATCGGGACTCTCCAGAGAGATGCTTGGGGATGGAGTCATACGGGAGACCGATGAGGAAAAAGAGCTAAAGTCTTGAGAAACAAGTACATGCAATGCATCAGAATGTAAAACACATACACACAGTCTCATTTAGAAATGCTGGGAAGAGTAGCTGTCATATTTGGAAGAGGTTGCATTGGGGGAAGGGTTGGAGATACAGTGTTCTAATATTCTCAGTGTGACCGACTTGACTGTCTGGAATTAGGCCCACATGCTGACTTTGACAGGAGTCCCATTTAGAGAAAGACCCCAGAGGACAAGCCCTGCTGACGGTCACTCACCACTGAGGGCACAGAGAAGAGGTGTCCAGCTCTCTGAAACTTCAGCGTGCTTTCGATCATAATGCCGCCTTATGCCCTTACACCTCTTTGCAAAAGACCAAGCACTGGGATGCAGGTCGGGGAAAAGCCCATCACTTCCTCACTTCACTTCCCTTTTACTGACCGTCCGCACTCTGCAAATGCCCTTCAGCTCGTCTCAATGGCAAACTCCAACTCATTTCTCAAGATGATGCTAAAAGGCATCCTTTCTCTAACGTCCCCACGCACACTCCTCCCTCTCACAGCATAATTAGTTATTTCCTCATTTAAGCCCCTAAGGCATCGCCTTTGTGGCAGCACAGCCCCCACCCCGGGAGCCCTGAGTTATTCACCTGTTTGTGTCTCCTGATGGACTTGAGCTGTACTTGAGGAGGGACATGTTTTATTCATGTTTGTGACCTTGCTGCCTTCCACCACCGAGTCGGGCACATACTAAGCCTCGGTTCACATCTGCTTAATTAGTTAGAGCGCTCACTCCCACACGTCAGAGAAGGAGGAAGGGCAGGCATCATTAGCTTCCTCTGGTACGTGAGGACACAGGTCTCAGAGGACTGAGCACCCTGCCCAAAGTCACAGCGTTAGCAGCCGGGAGGCGCTTCTGGCCTCTGACAAAGTTTTGCTCCCATGCATGTGTAATTCAGGACGGGATTTTTAATCACAAATACAATCACGATCTTTCACCCAAGTCCCTTAGTATACACCCATTAGGCACAAAACTCGGGTCTAGTTAACCACGGGGCTGGCCCTGCATGGCCTTTGGCCTGTTCTCGGCAGCTAAGCAGCTCAGTGTCCCAGTGCAGAGTCAGCCCAGAGCAGCCTTGGGGCACCTCCCAGTTACTGACTCTCACTTTCCCACTACCAGGTCTCACCGGGCTCCCCGCCTAGGACAACATCTGCCTCCTTTCAGAGGCCCCAGGCTCAACGTTGACAAGTAAGTGGCGATGTCATTCTCTGGCCCTGAATTTTCTTGGGAGAGTGAAATCACGGGCCATAGAGTGGAGAATCGCCAAGGAGAAAAAATCACAGGTGGTTAATATGAAACATATTAATGTATCATTATGTGGAAATAATACCTATTCGCGCACAGGCTACCTGGGGCATTGCTTTCATGTTTTAAGTACACAGTAATTATTAATACAGTGCGGAGCTTTACATGGAGGAAATACTCTGAAAAATAAGTTTTTGAAGAGGCAGGTGTGCCAAAATGCCCACACGCAGTAACGGTTACTGGAATGATAATAGGTATATGGACAGGAAGCAATGAACAGATTTTTCAAAATATCCCTTTCAATCTTCCATAAGATAAAATTCTCATGCCAAATATTCATAGCAGTTAATCCCAAAGGGCTTTGTTTTTATTTTTGCCAGTAATACTGTGTCTCCTCTGCAACAAAATCTCAAGTAAGGTCTTCACGGAACAGTGTTACCAGAAGAGAACTTGCTTTAACCACTTGTCTGTCACCTCAACCGAAGTGAAAATTGTGTGAGATTCCCTGGATGTCATTTTCTCCCTTGTTGTTCACAGTGAAAATACTCAATACCATTTTGGAGGAGGGAGGCATGAATCGCCCAGGGAATTCTCAGGACAGTTTAAATGAGGGGGAAAGTACTGATGTAGTAGTAATCGGGAAAATGGGCCACGTTAGGTTACTTGCAGAATCATCTGAAGGAACCGCCCTGTCCTTGGACTAGTCTGCAAGTCTGTGTGTCTATGTGTACAGAGGGTCTGTGCATTATGGCAACTTATCCATAAATTATTTAACATGCATACTGCACGACGATTATTAATATCTCTTCATGAATTATATATATAAATTTGGAGCTAAGAAACAGGTCAGGATTAGAGATATTCATGTGGCCTTCTCTGCATGTATCAGGATATTAGCATGTCGTAGAGGTGACATACAAATACACTCCTATTGTTGAAAAGCCAAGCTTTACAGACTTACACACATCCACCTTCCAATCACCCTCAACTGCTCAACACTCAATTCCATTCCTTGATTCAAGGGAATGGTGAAAGTCTGTTGCACATCCTTCCAGTCCCCTTCCTGCGCACTGATAAATGTATCTATCTATGTAACAGGTGATATACAAATCAGCGTACCTATGTCACTTCTCTAAGTCCACCCTCCTTTATTTTTAAATAGATATGTTTTCTTATACCAAGCGATTACTCTACTTACATCTATCTGTGTTTCCTACTGAACGTGACCACAGGCATTTCCCAGATTATTAAATATTCTTCAAATATATTAAGACTTTTGCGTATACTATACCCCCTTTTGGACATTTGTATTGCTACAAAATATCTGATATTATAACAATGTTGGGAAGAAGATATTAATATTTGGCATTAATATTTATTCCATTAATCAATTACAATATTTTACTAATATTTATTTATACTTCAGATTCACTCTTTGACGTTGACTAAAAAAGACTTGAGAAGTTTTACACAGACGGACAAATTTTCCCTCAAACAGGCTTCACCAATTCCCATCTCCATTAGTCGTTGTTGTGTAAGCGGCCAGCTCCCTCATTCCTGTTAACACTGAGTGTCATTATTTTTTAATCTTTGACCAATTGATGAGTGAAAAAACATGTTTATGAGATAATAGTCCATTTTTTTTCCTCTATTGCTGCTGAGGATAGACATTTGGGGTTAATTAACTAGCCATTTGATTTTTTTTTATCTTCCAAATAAAATTGCTTGATGTAATTTACCTACTCTCAAGTTTGTATGTGACTGTGCCTCTTATCACTTTACATGATCTGTGGCTCCATGGCTGTTTCTATATGAGAAACATATATTTTTTGGTGAGGAATAGCTATTCTTACTATCCCAACCTTATTTGTCTTCTAATTTTTATTATGATGATTATTACACATAGGTATTTGTTTTGGGAGTAGGGGCCAGGGCTGGGTTTGAACCCGCCACTTCCGGCATATGGGGCTTGCACCCTACCCTTTTAAGCCCCAGGCACTGCCCAACATGTAGGTATTTTTAATCCTCATATGCTCAAATCTGCAATGTTTTCCACTGTTTGCTTTTTCATATTAGAGAGCAATTTTTAAGTCAGAGACTCTTTACTTGCTTATCTATATTGTATACTATTACCTGTAGTCTATCTGTAAATTATTTGCAATATGTTAAGGTTTATTTGTTCTCTTGATTATCAGTTTAATTTTTTAATATCTACATGTAGCTCTATTCTCCACAGTTTTTATCTAAGGAATCACAAGTCCTATGATATCCATCCATTTCTATGATGATTTCTGTTTTGACCTTTTCTTTGGCATGTCTGAATTAAGAACAATATGACGGATGTGTTTTCTGAGTAAGGGTCAGTACCCACCCGGAGTATTAAATAAGACTTATGATCTTGGTGGGTTACACCCACTAGGATACTTACTGATCCCAGTGGTGCACGGGGATGGGAAATTTCTTCACCAAAAAAAAATGCAGATTTCAGCAATTTTAGTGCAGTGAATAGCTGACATAACCCAATGAATGTCATGCCTTCACCAGTAATGAGGAAATTCCTAGACTTAAAAGTCACAGAAGAGGGCTGGAGGAAAAGGAGTATCCTTGGTTGAGTTTTAGAAAAGATAAAAATGGTTAAAAATAAAGCAAAAACTAAAAAAAAATTTTGAAAATCCGTGAAACGGTAATACACGAGTCAGGACATTAGAAATGACCACCACTGGACAGTTAGCTTGCTCCTATTCTCTCCCTATCATAAATGGCACGGTGAGCGTCTTTGTATATAAGCTCCCCTTCTCCCGATCACAGGATGGTTTCCGTTAAACACATTCAGATAACGTGGAATTCTGAGTCAAAGGACGAGAGTTCTGAAGAATACTCTAACGCACACTGACAAGTTTCTCTAGAGGGAATCTTCCCAGGGTGATGACACAAGCCGTCACGTGACTCCCTTTAGCTTTGGCGGCTCTGTTTTGCCCTATGGCCACACACACACACACACACACACACGAAGGCACGTGCCCATGTTTTAAGTGGAAATCACAGGGATGTTTGCCTCCTTTGGTTATAGTTGAAAGTAAAGAAAAAGCAAATTGTGGCTTATGAGTTATTGATTGAAAGCTGGGTATCATTTCTCAGAGCAGTCACACGCCTGAAACACCAGCGGCTGGACAGACACATATGCCCCCATCACACATTTTCTGCTCTTGTTCTGCTAGGGAAACACAAAGGCTTATTGATCACATTCTGGAATTAAAGCTCAGCCCAATGGCTGCAAACATATTATTACCTATAATACATTTATTTCTGAGACTTGCTTAACTGTAGCAGCTAAGAAAATCAATGCACGGGGCCCAGCTAGACCAACCTTTAACAAATGAAATAACCTTTTAAGTCTTTTCTCTCCCTCCATCTGCTCCTTAAGTAGTTCTAGTGCTGCCCTTTGAGGATCTCATGACCTCGAGGCACTTAGGGAATTCCTCAAAACCTGGATTAGGTAGTTTGAGGCGAACACGAGTTGATGGAAACAGAAGGGGGAAGGGACGTTTGCACAGGATTTTAGTGAGTGGTCCAGGGCAGAGGACGTCTCTGGCTTTAGTTCACGCACCTTAGCACAGCTTCAGTTTTTTCCGTTTTTCTCTGTTCCCTTTTTCTGACAGGTTCCTATCTCTCGTTGATGGAGTTGAATATGACATCTCAGGAATTACTGTCAAATTAAGCAAATTAGAAGACTCTTGAGGAACAGGAATGTATACAGCGCTCATCAAAGTGCCCAGGTTTCCTCCTGAAGCCCGTTACAGCCTGTGCTATGGACAGCGCACGAATGGTGGCCTTTCATGCCTCTACAAAACATTATAGTGCCTGAAAAACTCCTCCTTCCCTGGTCTGAGTCTCCCAAGTTGCGGCTTTTCACTGGAGATGTGGGGAAGAGGAAGGAGGGCGGCCTGCAGGCCCACGTCATCGAGACAGAGAGTGCAAGGTGGGAAGGAGTGCACTGGTCTCGTTTTTTGCCAATTATTTCTGTTTTTATTTCCACACACTGAGCACTGACCTGAGCCAGGGACTGGTTGTCTGAGTGCTCAGAGTCCAGCCATAGAGGAAACGGACACTTTAGTGAACAAGAACAAGTGGCTAAGCCAAGCCTTGGTGCTGGGGCCTCCCCAAGGGCCGTAGGAGGCCCTGGATGGAAGTGGCTGCGGCTAACAGAGCTTAAAATACTCTGGCAGAAGAGCCAAGATGCATGGGGGCTAAATTTTGAAAGCTATGGAGATGTCAATGTTGCAGAGAGGGTGCAGAAACAGACCCCAAGGAGGGGAGCACCAGCTGAGAAGGGGCTCCCTCAGGACGGTGGGACGGGGTGCAGCTGTAGGGATGCACCAGTCAACTGTAATGAAACTCCCCCCTGTTGGGAAAAGGGGGAAAAGATCTAGAAAATTGAACTTGGACCAAATCGGGCAAAGGAAATAATAGTAAAGACAACATTGTCCAAACGGAAGACCAGGTGTCAAGATTCGCCTGTTCACTGGAGCTTTCCCCAAGCTCTGTGCCCTTGGCCACGTCACTCCCGTGCCACTCTTATAGGGTATAAACAATCTAATCTAAAAGTACTACCTCCAAGGTGCTCAGCACACACTTGCTCTAATCTGCACTAGTGGAGGTAGCGCCAGAAACAGGGATACTCAGATAAACACGTGTCTGGACACAGGTCCCAAATCCTGATAAATTATAGCCACTGTCCCTGCTCTCCTGGCTTCTTACCACCACCCAGCACGATCGTGAATGCCGTACCTACCCAGAGTTCTTTTCAGGTATGGTTCCCAGTATGAGAAGCAAAGTTTCCCCCAAAATTAGCATTAGGAAAGATTTACCCTTCACAGACGTCTATCCAGGATCCGCAGGAAAATGGAATTCTCCCTTCTCAATGCCCAGAGGCAGGAAACACAGTATAAAGAGAATCAAGTCACAGGACCCAGGAGTGACTGTTCCCTCAAAGACTATCAGGGTCTTTTGTTAACTCAAGCTGATAAAACAGCCTCCTGGAAAACTATAAGAAACTCTCACTTCAGATACTGCCTTAAATAGAAGAGCAATTTTCTAACATTAACTCCGCAGAATTACATTAACATGCAGGCTTCACCTCACCCAATTTCAACATCCCGTTTTTCTTAAAATCAGACAATGAGGGCACATTCTGAGGTTGGCGTTAACACAAAAGGCGGCAATTCACAGCTCCATCGGGATTCACGTGTTTATTTGTACAAGTAAAGGCGTGTGGCAAAAATGCCACAACCTTCAGCTTAGAAAGCCACAGTTTCTTTCAAAGTAAACTATAAATTTCATTTTTAATGGCATCAGCTAAAAAAAAAAAAAAAAAAAGGCATTCTGACTCCCTTTCTTCCTTAGGATTATTTTGTAAATGTGGGGAATGTCTTTTTCCATTCTGCTGTCTTGTTTCCTAGAACTGTGTACAGTCCTGCTTTTCCGGGGTAGCCCAAACTACCTTTGTGGAGTACGTGAAACCTTCAGCTCCACAGGGATGGAACAGCTCAGGTAATAGGACTGCACCCTGGAGGGCATTTTGTGGAGCCGGGCCAGGTGGAATGCTTTACAAAGGATGCCATCTGCCCTGTCTGATGCAAGACCCTCCCTCCCCCGGCTGGAGAATCTCTCGGGTAGAGCAGAGATTTTAGAAAATGCTTCCACTTCTGATTCTCGCCATGTTGATCATCAGGCCCTTCAGACATGGAAGAAGAAGACAGGGGCATGAGGCCCTTCTAACTGAAGCTTTAGTTTTTAACAGAAAGAACAGTAAATATTTTATGGAGATCGCTGATCAAACTGGTTTCTTACCTTTTTTAAGTTCCAGGTTGACATGAGGGTATGTAGAATTAGGTTACACTGTTTGCATTTGAAAGGGAAAGTCTGACTTGGAACTGGGTCCTTCATCCAGAAGGTGGACCATACACCCGCAGGTTGCTCCTGCTGGTAAGAACCTGCCGGGTCCCCCTCCACTTCCCCCCTTCTGGACTGTAACTGAGATTTTCTCTCACGTGACCAAGTTGTTGTTAATCTGCAGGTTTCAAATGAGTGTTGAGCACAAGTGATGCCCCTTTTCCCTTCCTGGGCTACTTAGGGAAGTGTTCTCCAAATCCTTTCAGGTTGTTAAGAAAAAAGATACAAAATCTCCATCCTTTTTTGTAATGGAATAGTATTCTATGGCGTGCACGTACCACGGTTTATTAATCCATTCGTGAGCTGAGGGTTAACCGAGTTTACACATCTCTCCAACTGTAAATTGTGCTGCTATAAACTTTGGAGCACATATGTCCTTCCACTAAAATGACTTGTTTTGTTTTGTTTTTTTTGTCAGATAGAGAGTGATGGGATTGTAGGATCAAATGATACATCCACTTTTAGTTCCCTGAGGAATCTCCAGACTTCTTTCCATACAGGCAGCACTAGCTGCTGTCCCACCAATCACATAAAGGGAATCTGAGTAGTCCCTTTACTCTGTACCCCACCAGCATCTGCCCCTTTGGGACTCTGGGATGTGGTCGGCTCTCACTGGGGTTACCTGGTATCTCCAAGTGGTTCTGATTTGCATTTTTCTAACAATGAGAGATGATGAGAATTCTTTCATGAATTTATTGGTCACTTGTCTGTCCTAATGAGAAAAGATTCTGCTCATGTCTTCTGCCCAGATTTTCATGAGGTGGTTTGCTCTCTTTTGTTGCTGTTGATTTCTGGGGGTTCTTATAGATTCTGGTTCTTAGCCCTTTGGCCGATTGGAGCACACAGATGTCTTCATGAATTTTGAAGGCTGTCTCTTTGGTTTTGTTGATTGTATCATTAGCTGTGCAGAAACTTTTTGAGTTGCTCAGACCCCAGTTGTTTATTCTTGTTGTTGCTGTAATTTCCAGGGGGGTCTTCTTCATGAATTCTTTCCCAAGACTGTTATCATTAGAAGTTCTCCCTATGATTTCTTCTAGAGTGTTTATAGTTTTGTGTCTCAGGTTTAAGTCTTTTCTCCACCGTGAGTGGAGAGAGCCTCAGTCTTCCACAGGTGGCTATGGAGACCTCCCAGCACCATTTACTAAATAAGGATTCTTTACCCAGTGTTTGTCTTATCAAAGATCCAATGATGATCTGGGACTGATGTCATCTCTGGATTCTCTGTTCTGTTCCATAGACCTAAGTCTCTGTTTTTATACCAAGACCATGCTCTTTTGATCACTATAAATTATCATGGATTATTGATCTCTACCATAGGGTGGATGTTCAACGTTCAATGAATTGTTGAATGCGGAGTGAATGGGTGAGGAATAGTAATGTGTCTGGAGTGTCACTGAAACTCACTGAGTCCCATCTATAAAACACAATTACAAACATGTAGCTACTAAAAATTGTTATAAATAATCTTCTGTTATTATTAATTCATGAGTTAGTGCATGGATTTTCAAAGGTGTTTTTGAAGGTTTATTTTTTTTAATTTTCATTACAGAGTCATAGTAAGTGTTATCTCAATCTTTGCTTTTGTTTTCAAGGTTTGTTTTTCTCTGTCAAATTCTCCAATTTTTTTGTACATAAACATGTCTTTCTGGTTTACTATAACTTTAAAGTTTTCTTTGTATTCCTTATGGTTTTGTTTAGACCTCTAAAATGTAATGACATGAGTTTAAGAATTCAAGTAATGGTCAGAAAACAAGGACAACAGGCCTTGGGATCACAGAGCCCTGTTCTCCAGTAGACAGATTGTGACTTGATTTTACAATATTGGGTTTGTTTTTAAAATAAAAATAGATGAAGTATCTATTAAAGGCTAAAGGGGTAAGACAAATATTGTGACAACATAAATGTCAACTGTGGCTGGAGATTGACTGAGGGTCCCTATTTTTAATAAATTTGCATATATGCAGTGAGACTACAAAGGCATTCTGAGCAAACATCAGAATATATGAATGCACTTGAATGTAAATGGCATCAAAACCTGAACTGGGAGGACAAGCTCAGTTTTAAATCAGGCAGATCTCCTAAAGGTCCACTGGGCACATCTTAAAGCCACAGCATTGGGCTCAGCCCTGTGAGTATTTGAAGATTGAAGTACTACAGGGGTGGGAGCTGCAGGGCCCCCTGCTGGTATCACTCAGCGCCGTTTCTGAACCTTATGTCTCCCTATCATTACGCAACGCCTGATGTAACATCCACAGGCTGTAGGGGTTCGATGCACACAGATATTCAGGGGGAGCAGCCCTCGGCCCACTCCAGACACCTGCTTTTGCTTCACTTGCTGTGCTCCGTGTATAACACTCAAGGGCTTTAACTGAGTCTGCCCTGCCCAGCGCAGGGGTGCTGCCACCTCTCTGACCTCCCTGCCCTTGACCTCTGCCACTTGCTGCCCCAGCCACGTTGTTAGCCTTTCGCTTTTTCGTCTTAAGACCCAGGAGCACAGACTCACTAATGCACACACCTTCACCCCCAGGTGTCTGAAAGGCATCGCTCCATGAATCACAGGGTGTGATTCTGAGCAAACTCAGCTTGACCAACCCATGTCAAGGAGATCTGGGGAGATTTCAAAAAGAGCCTAACATTTTAACCAAATCCGGAGCATAAAGGGGGGGGGGCCACTGGGAGTCAGGGAAGGAGAATGCACCTTTCCTCCTAATGAAAGGGGGGAGCTGTGTGAGTCCCTCACGCAATGCGAATCCTAACTTCCCGATGACTTGTTTTCAACGTTTTCTCAATCTTTGCTTTTCAGCATGTTTCACCCACTAGCCTCGGCTCTGACAAACCTTCAGGAGAAATAGGGAAAGGCTGAAATAGTGTAGTCACTGTGCCCTGCCTGGTGAAAGCACTCCTAGCATCCTGGATTTGATGCTCAAGAAAGCAGAATGGGTCCAGTTTTACATAATGACCAGTGGAACCACCATATCTGTTCACAGAAGTTGTTAACCCACATCTGAAAGGAAGATCCAGTTGTTTAGGTCTATTTGTACACTATCGGCATGAACAGGAATATGGATTGCGTACAGACTACGTGCTTGCAAAGTACGCTATCTCAGATAATGCTTCACCCTGCGTAGCAGGCACCATAGGTACCTTTGCTTTCCAGATGTAGAAGACAAGGCGTGGCATGATTAAGTAGTCCCTGCCAGATGACCTGGTGGTTTACCCCTCTGCCTAAAACTCTGTGTTTGGTTCACCACCTATGAAATTGCTACCTCAGGAAGAAAAGAAGCTAAAAAACAAACAGATAAATTCCAAAGTGATGAGGGAGAAAGTTGCAGGAGTTACCTTTTCCTCCGTTACATCCCATGTTGAACTAAGATCTCACCCAAATTGTAATTCTCAGCTTTCTCTCCAAAAGTAACTTTCACTTAGAAACTTCTCGGTATAATAACGTTTTCCAAGCACACACAGAATATTGTTCTCTCACCACCCGATTATGCCACTGCAAGGCAGGCTTCCCAATTCTCAGCTGGGAAATTTGGCACTGCCTGGTAACCTCTGAGTATTAGTGAACAGCGATTTAGATTTAGAAGCCAAACAATACAAATGCTAATTGTTAACCAGCAATAAAGCAGTAGGTTCACTACAAGGGAGTAAATTAGTCACCACTGCAGTGTTCTCACAATAAAAATAAATTCACATCACTGCATGTCTGGAGATGGAAGCTCAATATCGCCAGAGGCAAGGAGCAGCAATCCGCGAATGTTCTCCTTCGACTAAAAATAAACGGTGAAAAACAAAGTAAATCGCTGGCTACTAGTGTCTAGTGTTTAAGGCCAGAGAAATGTTAACATTATTTAGGTTTTTTTATAAATAACCTGACGCCCTCCCCCCCCCCACCGGGAAATGATATTTGAGGCAAATGATGGTACGATGTCATACAGGAGAAAAGAGAAAAATCTCATGAGTAGGGAATAGAAAGAAAGCTCAGAACAGGAGACAAAAAAGAGCCGAGGGCAGATTCAGCATAGTGAGAAATTTTGACCAGGAAGTTTTGATTAATAGTTCTCTCCTGTTTGTACACACATTAATCTCATCCAGCTGACCTAGCGAAATATGGCAGATGGGGGATGTAAACAACATTCTCGTTTTCTTCTAGGCCTAGAGGCTGCGAGTCTCAGCTCAAGCCCAGCAGGACTTGCCACCTGGTGACCACCCTCTCCCTGACTTGCAGACAGTTCCCGTCTCTCAGTGTCCTCCTAAGGGAGGGAGAGAAATCTTTGGTGTTTTTTTCTTTTCTTAGAAGGCCACCAGTCCTATCAGACTAGGGCCCCACTGTTGCCATCTCACTTGACTTTACCTCCATACAGGCCCATCTCTAGATGCAGTCACACTGTGTTTAGGGCTCCAGCACATGAATTTGGGGAAAAGCACAGTTCAGCCCGTAGCAACACATTTAAAATGCAACTATGAAATTGATCAGTTTCCTTAGTCCTGTGCTCCTTAAAAAATAGGATATGGCTGAGCATCTTGAGGTCAGCCTTGAGCTCTGACCTCTGGCTTCCTACCTCTGGGTCCCCAGCCCCTTCATAGCACTGCCTGAGTCCCAGGCTTACATGTCCCAAGGCAGTAGCTCACTGTGTCTCCTTTTCTAGAAATTTAGTCCATACTAGATCATCAGGCTCTGGTGGCAAGGACTATGCCTACAACATCCTTCTTTATTATTTCAGAATATTACAGGTATACTTGTTTTGCTTAAATAGTTTTGGGCTTTTTTTGGTGCAGATTGAGTCAAAGTTATAGCTGGGTCCTTCACCCAGAGTATGAGTGCACCCTCCTCCCTGCTCCCCGGCTTGATTTCCACTGAGAGGCACTTCCATACGGGCACACCAGCGTGGATCCACTAGTCCTGAGTTGGGATCGAGTACATGTGATGGTCTCTCCGTCCCTGTGATGGTTCACCTACAAGAAAGGTCTCCAAGTTTCATCCCAAGAGATCCTAAATCACCGCTTTTTATTTTTCACTTTATCGCCCTCGGTAGAGTGCTACGGTGCCACAGCTCACAGCAACCTCAAACTCTTGGGCTTAAGCTATTCTTTTGCCTCAGCCTCCCAAGTAGCTGGGACTCCAGACACCTGCCTGAAGCTCAGCTCTTTTTTGTTGCTGTTGACATTGTTGTTTAGCTGACCCGGGCTGGGCTTTAACCTGCCACCCATGGTGTATGTGGCTGGTGCCATAACGACTGTGCTATAGGCACCAAGCCTAGATCACCATTTTTGATGCCTGAGTAGTACTCCATGGTAGCCTTATACCACATTTTATTAGTCCACTCTGGTATTGGGAGGAACTTGGGTTGTTTCTACATCTTTGTGATTTTGAATTGTGCTGCTACACACATTCAAATGCAGGTGTCCTTTTGATAAAACAATATTTCGTCCTTTGGGTATACACCCAGAAATGACAGGTCTTCTTTAAGTTCTTTGAGGTATCACATACAATTTCACATAGAGGTTGCGCTAGTTTGCAGACCCACCAACAGTGGGTAAGAGTTCCTTTCTCTCTACATCCATTCCAGCATCTGTTGTTTTGACACTGTTTAATATGAGTCACTCTCACTGGACTTAGGTAAAACTTCACTGTGGATTTGGTTTGTATTTCTCTGATAATTAAAGATTTTGAACATTTTTTCATAGGTTCCTTGACCATTTTGGTTTATCTTCATTTGAAAAGTTTCTGTTCATGTCTTTTGTAATGGGGTTGCTAGGTTGTTTCCTGCTGACTTGCTTGAGTTCTTTGCAGATTCTGGTTATCAGCCCTTTGTCAGATGTACAGCCTATGAATACTTTCTCCCATTCTGTGGGTTGTCTACTTGCTCTTTTGATGGTATCCTTGGCTGTGCCAAAGTTTTTTAATCTGATCAGGTCCCATTTATTTATTTTCATGCTGCTGTGATGACTTTTGGAGTCTTCTGCATGAATTCTTTCAACATTTTCTTCAAGGATTCTTGTAGCTGTTGCCTTAGGTTTAAGACTTACGTCCATTGTGAGTTAATTTTTGTGAGGTGGTGAGTGAGCAGATCCTACATGGGGGTATCTAGTTTCCCAGTACGATTTATTAAACAGAGATTCTCTTCATCATTTTGAGATGGTGTTTAATATTAGGCATCTTGCACTTAGATACTTAATCAGTCACTTAATATAAAACTAAATATCCACTCCCACTGCGTGCCATCTTCTGCCCCAGGATATCACTGTCCTCAAGTCTTTGGTACCTCCTACATTTCTGGGACTTGCACTTGGAGGAGTGGGGATGGTGAAGGTGAATACAAGTCAAGAACACTTTAAGTGACAGTAAACATTTTTGCTTAGTAATTTTGATAATGTTAAATTAGTGTCTGGTAAAAAAAAAAATTGAGGAATTGTTCACAAAGGCTATGGAAGACATCTGTGCTGTGAAGTCCCATCTGAGCTGAAATTTAAAGAAGAGGAAGCAGTTACCACTGCAGGAGATGCATGTCTATGTTCCAAAAGGAAGGAAGAGCACATACGCCACCCTACCTGGGCAGTAATTTAGGGAATTGTTTGAAAGTGACCCAAGGCCTTGATGGTCAAGCAAGTTGAAATAGGTAAACCTGACAGAGAGTAAAGCAGAGGGGTGACCAAGGGTCAGCCCACACAAACTATGTGACACAGACGCCGGTGCCCAGCAAGAGCCCACACAGACACTGTTACATGGATGGAAAATGCAGAAGGAGAGGTGGCCAGGCAAGGAGTACACCAGCCATGGACTGGAGACACAGTTACTGATCCCAACACCGTCCGGCACCCATGACACGGGAGACACCCAACAAATGCCTGTTGTTTTTCCTCCTTCTCAGCCTCTAACCCCCCACTCTACCCATCCTTGCCATGAGAGCCCAGGGGTCTGCTTCCCTGCAGACACCCTTCTGGGTGGAAGACAAATAGCACTTGCCATTTTAGTAAGAAAATACAATATTTCTTACAAATAGATAGCCTAAAATTTAAGTCCAGTCAGATCTTCCTTTCTGATGTAAATAAACTAATAAGCACGGGATACTTATTGTGTACAAAGGATTTTGCTATTAGTGGCATGAGTTGCACATATGAGCAAATTACACCTCCATTTATAAGGAATTGACAACCAAAATCCCCTCATTGGCCAAAACTTCAAAATCCAATAAGTATATAAATGTATAATGTTCGATAAAGATTTATCAAAAAGCAACTGAATGAATGGTATATGTGGAGACTCTGAGATGTAATAAAACAACAAGCCACTACAAATATTCCAGGATTGATCTGAATGTCTAACACAATGAGGGTAGCCAGCAGGTGTTAGATAAAGAAATAATGCATGACATTCCCCGCCCCACACACACACATACACTTTTTATAAGGACATGTTGGTATATTACAAGTGTGCCAATAACTTCCGACCATCTAATTTTTAAATTGTAGGCCTGGGTCAATTTCCTTTTTCAGAAATGCCACACAAGAAGAACTTACATGGAGGAATAGCTCTGATTCCTGTATGACAGCTTTATGAAGCTAATAACAATTGATGGCATTTAATTTATTAAGCAAGCAGTTAATCAAAACACATTGACCAGGAGCACAGTATATCTGATTTCTTCATTGAACCTCACTTCTGTTGACGTGTGAAAAATAATATGATTGCTAGATATTTTTCTTTTAAGATGTAGGAAGAAAATTGAGATTTTAAAATTTCCTGCTATGAGGTCTCTCCAATAGGCAGTTGTGCTCACACACCTGAAATTTTTCCAACAACAACAACATTTTTCTAAAGACTGATTTTGGTATAGCCTGGCTTAGACTAAGTCAGCGTTGTATGGTGTTTATATATTATAACATAGATGTGTTTCTCAGGAACATAAATCTGACACAATGTTATTTTGTATTTGTTGATGGAGATCAGCTCTGTAATCACTTAGACCTGGTAGCAGCATCAGCTGGCTCACCTGGCCCCACAAAACTGGTTCTACAAATCTCTCTTCTAGTCAAATCCCAGATGCTAAAATTCCTGCTCTTACCACTGTCTCCTTTCAGCCGAGCAGAGATACAAGTCAAGAGTCCTTAACAAACAATGAAAAACTGCTCAATGTTCCTAATCATCAGAGAAATGCAAATCGAAACCACCCTGAGATATCACCTAACCCCGGGTGGAATAGCCCACATCACATAGTCCCAAAGCTGCAGGTGCGGGGGCAGCTGTGGAGAGAAGGGAGCCCTTGTACACTGTTGGTGGGACTGAAAACTAATACCACCTCTTAGGAAAGAAGTAAGGAGACTCCTAAAAGAACTCAAACTAGACCTTTGGTTTGACCCTACAATCCCATTAGTAGGCATCTACTCAGAAGAAAAAAAATTATTTTATCATAAGGACATTTGCACTAGACTGTTTATTGCAGCTCAATTTACAATTACCAAGATGAGAAACATCCTAAATGCCCATCAACCCGGGAATGGATTAACGAGCTGTGGTATATGTACAGCATGGAATACTATTCAGTCATAAAAATGATGGAGACTTTGTATCTTTGGCATTAACTTGGATGGAGTTGAAACACATTCTTCTTAGTAAAGTATCACAAGAATGGAAAAGCAAGTATCCAATGGGCTCAGTATTAATAGGAAGCAAGTAGACAATGTAATACATGCCCATGTAAGAGAATAGCTCAATTCATTTTGAGATGGGGGGAAGAGGGACAAGAAAAGGAGGAGAGGGGAGGAGGAAGGGGGACGGGCAAGCTCCCACCTAATGGACACAATGTCAGGGTACATGGGACATCTCCTGGTTGCAGGACACACCTACAAGAGGGACTCTTCCTAACAAATGCAAATGTCATAACCTAATTATTTGTACCCTCACATTAAAAGTCCTTAACCTTCAACCAATGTGCATGTTAGTATACTGGCTATGCTTGGGCAGGGGGCGTATTTTAGAATGAGAAAGATCTACCTGCTTCAGTTTCAAATTCTTAAGATATCTCAGTTCTGTTTAAAATGCTTCATCTTCTGATTCTCACAACAGCCATGCCGGCTGACTGAACACAACTGTACACCGTTTTACAGATGAAGGTGAAGGTGTGGATGTCCCAGTAACTCCCAACTAACAGACGGTTCCAGAGGAGCTGAGGATCCCTAATTTCACACCCTTTACTCTAGGCGGTATCAATCTTTTCCTCTTCCCAGCTGCACTGCTTCGGCCGCTCCTTACTGGTATTCCTTCTGAGGGAGGACCTCTGAGCCATCACTTAAGTATAAATCTTGCATGCGACTCTTTTTCAAAAGTCTGGCCAACTGTAGTCATTTTAAAATCCAGTACGAGTGATGGGGAGTGAAACTATTAAAACAGGGAAATAGAAGGAATGATTGCAGTGAAAATGGACCTTTTATCAGCTTCGTCCAGAAAAAAAAAAAAAAAGATGCCTCTGTTATTACAAATAAAAAGCAGAGGAGGTCTGCTTTAGGTGCAGAAAGACTACAGGAGGGGTGCTAAGAACACTGAGAAACAGCAGAATTGCTAGGAGAGTTGGCTTTGTGTACCTTTAATATGGGTGAGAAAATCCACCTTTTGCAAAAGGCAATGTCCTTGAAATATCTTTATAAGATGTGTGTGTTTTAATTTTTTTAAGTTTTCAATGTTAAATCTTTAAAAGGTGTCATAAAACACTATCAAATTATTTTAAATGACCCACGGTCTCATCACACACGCACACAGGTAATCTCCCATCCACGTTCCTTTCTAATCTGTGTATGCAAATACACGTCTCTGAGCATGACACTTTACCAGAGTCATGTGCTATTGATGCATGCCATGCTTCAGGGGGCGCAGTCAGATAATGACATGAGTTATTTGTCTCAGTCCAGTTAAAATCACTTCGTGTACAGTAGACCCAGTATTTTATCCATGGTGCAAAAAATCATGAAGTTCATTATCCTGGGAGGAGGGAACAAGGATTATTGGAGTTCTGTTAAGATGGATGTGGGGTGATTTGCCTGATGAGGCTGGAAGGAAGCTGAACTATTTACAGTGCTTACCATAATCCAGGAGTGGACTGGGACAAATGTTTGGGCAGGTGCACGTGTGCGCATAATCTCGCATGCCCCTGGACAGCTGTGGGCTGCCAACTCTCCTTCCTCATTTTAAATCATAGCGTGGATGATAAATATTTTCCTTATGAAAGTATTCCCTATGAAAAAAGCCCAGAGTCACTTGTTCAAAATCAATGAGCTGATTCTAAAGAAGCCTGAGACTCTATCTTTGCAGCATATGATCTCCTACTAAAACAAACCCAATAAAAATCATGCTAGCGCATCTCAGCACTGATCATCTGTCTCGTGTGTGGATTTATACAGCTCTACGGTTCCACCTTTGAATGGAGCGAGCCCTGGACCTCAGAGAACTGCCCCTGGTTCCTGTCCTTCATCTCCAGGACTTTTCTTGAAATTCTTTGAGTCCCTCCAGGGCCCGGAACCTTCTGGGGTGGGGGAGGGTAGTGGTGTGCATCGCTGAGCCTGAACCCCCATGTGGGGTTTCTTCTCTGGGGAGCTCTCAGCCCTCCACCCCTACCATGTGTTTGACCGCTGCACAGGGACCTCTGGCTCTTGTGTCTTTGGGGTTAGCCTGGCTCAGTGACCAGGACTCCGATTCTAAGAGGTGCCTTGACAAAGGTTGTCACCCTAACGAGAGATTTCCCATGGAATCACGAGACACTGCCAGGACAGTGCTATTGGTAATGCCCCCCAAAAAAATATATATATAGGAAAATACATCCCAAAGAATAAAACAAAAAGACAAAAATCATACACGACATTCCCAGAATTTAAGAAAAGTTAATCCCTATCAAAAGACTGGATCTAAATAAAAGGTAAAAACAAACGTGATTAATATCGTGTTGCAAACTTGTAATATGCACCATAGAATTTATTCAAAATAAATAAGATAAGCACAAACTGTCTAAAGAAAATATGCTTTGTGGGAACATGAATAAACTTCAAGGGCAAAAAAATCATTGAACACAACAACGGCTATATCGAAAGTTATAATTCCACAAATAGGTAGCTCATAAGATGGGTGTTTTTAGGGGAAAGACAACAAACACCCATGGGAAGCATCACAGATACGTCACCAAGGAGGAAACAATGGTGATAATAATATCCAGTGTCGTGCAATCATTTAAAGATGTGAAGTTCAGGTAATATCAGGCTGGCTCTCAAGTTGCAAGTTTTAAGAGAAACTGTGGTTTTCAGCCCTGGGAAGTACGTACAGAGGTGACGTAGACAGATGTGGGAGAAAGTCAATGTTTAAAGAGTTTCACGCCAGTATTATTTATAAAGCAAAAATCTAGAAGTCATTGAAATGTTGGAAAATAAGACAATTAAGTAAACTAGAGCATTGCCATATGTTATGTCATAGGGGCCTTCAAAACGCTGTTTAGGCAGAGTTGCCAAAGTCAGGTGACGATGGTTTTATGAACGTTAGGTGATAGATGTGATGTAGTCGAAAAGTCCACATGATAGAGTTTAGACAGAAATGCTTCCAAATGTATTTTTAAGCAGATAAATTTGCATCATGCTTTTTTAAACTTAAGTGCAGCTAAGCAGCTTCTAAATGCAGATTTCTGATCTATAGCCCTAAAATCACTGATTCAGCAAATCTGAGGAGGTGCCCAGGAAGAATCTGCATATTCAAATGAGCCATTCAGGTATTTCAATTTTGGGTGATCTGCAGATTACACCTGAAAGCACCGTTCTAGTTAGTAGGATTCTAGATGCAAATATATACAGAAACACATATGAATATGTATAAAGCATAAACAGACGTCAAAAAGCATGCACCATCAGGAATAAATACAACACCGAGACTATACCGTGTATACATGTCTATAAAATGTAGCATTAAATATATTTCTGATTTGTTTTTATTTTTAACTACATTTCTAATATGCATGAATCATTTTTATGATCTTTTAAGTTTTGAAAGGACTTGTAGGACACAATAATCTCTAAAAATAATTCTTTCCATCTTAATTCAGTTTCTTCCTCAAGTTTTTTTTTTTTTTAAAGTGAGAAACTTTACAAGTGGGAAAGAGACTTCTCTTTTGCTTATTTCAAATGTGTGCCCTGCGTAGAAACAAAATGTAATCTGAGTGGCAGACTCTGGTTCTTCCGTCTTCAGACTAAACCGATAAGAAAACCGAATGGGACTGACATTTGTAAAATAGCCTGAAAATTCCATTCCACAAAAATCGAGGCTCTGACTTGGAAGCATGTGAATGAAGAGTATAAAGTTAAGAGCCCTTGAGGACACGGAATGATTGCATTTCAGCTCCACGGGTAATCTACAGACTGGCTCCAGGGCCATTAGCAAGGTATGGAGAGCAGAGGGCCCTCGCCAGGAGAAAAGCAATGGGGGCGGGGGGACTTACAGAGAAGCATAACCTGCACAGAAACGAAAAACGCCTGCTGACCTGGATTCCACTGAGAAAGAAAAGGCTCAAGATGGTTTAAGGGAGGAGCAGGGCAACTGCAAGATGGACGCAGATAACCACATTTAAACTAATTTCTTCCATCCCACAGACCAACCTCAAACATCCAAAGGAGGAAAAATCCAGAGCTGTCCACAGACAAGAAACAATGATCATGTGGAAAGTGTCCCTCTGTATTATGCTATGGAGTAATTTGGTGAAATAACCAAATCAGGCCGGTACTTCTCACCATAGAATGTTTGTGCCGTTCCCCAAGGTCAGATAAGACACCTGGATTATGAGGTCTGGTTTTTAGGAATCAATGCTAGAATTGCTGAGGTCTTTCCAAACTTATAATACATTGAGGTTTAAAAAAAAAAACTGTGATGTGAAAATCTCTGGTTTAAAGTCCTTTTGTTTTGACATTTTGTTTATTCTCTGTGTGTTTCTGTGTGCAGTGATGACGTGCACTCTTTGATATCCCAAGTAAGGGAAAATAGAGTTACACAGTCACTGAAAGTGAAAAGTTTGTTTTCATTCTAGTGAAATTTGTTAAAGGGTTGGAACGTCTCCCCTCCTGCTGAAAGTGTAGAGTGAAATGGTCTCTACGTAAGAAAGATCTAGTGTATTCCATCTCTCATTCACTGCTGACAGTGGCCCTTCTGGGTTCTAAAACTGGTGAGGGATTCCACCTTCAGATGTGTGCCACACTGGAGCAAAACTGGGGAGAAGAACGTGGAGGCGTTATTTCTCAGCAGCCCTTAGATCCACTTATCATGGAACAAACAGTACTAAATTCCCAGCACTCCCAAGAGTACTGAGCAGCTCATCAGTACTCAAACGGTACTAAATTCCTAGCACTCCCAAGAGTACTGAGCATCATCAGTACTTATGGGTGAAGGCTCTAGCCAGGTCTAAGTGGGCAGAGAAGGACCGAGATTCCAAAGAGCTGTTTGAGATCTAGGGAATAAATAGCCCCAAACATTAATTTTTTTTCAGAGAAGCACCAAATACAAGTCAGCCGTCTCCAGATGAGCTTTTGGCATCGTGCGCTGCCCTCTCTGCTCACTGACTGGTGTGTTTCAGCGCCTTGGTCTTCCTGAGTGTTTGCCGTGGGAGAGGGAGGCATGATTACGATTGGAGGCAGAAGCGTAACGAGAGGCATGAGGCAATTTTCAAATGATATGATGAAAAGAAGTGTGTGAAGAATAATAACAGGTTCTTTTGTTTATGTGCTGAGAAGCTTCATTGACCATTTTTAAGTAGATTGTCCCAAGAAGACATACGTGGCCAGAAATGCACATGTGCTGCTAATATAGAAACGGACACCTATCTGAAAGTGAGTTACTATCAATTAGATGTAGAAAGGTGGGAAATTTTATATAAAGAGAATGAGTGTGAGTAAAACTGTGGTTCTCTATTATAGTTTAGGCTGTTTTATTGAGTGTACCTCTCTTATTATCTTTCCTAAGCTGCTCAAATGCACATGGAAGGAGTTATAAAATAATTATTTAATCTATTATAAAGCACAGGGCAATTTGATCATGAGTACATGTTCAAACTCTTTAATAGAAATGTGTAGTCTCTCAGACAACTGTTCTCTGCCCCACTCTGCCTTCAGCAACCTGCGCCTACTGGCTTCCTGACATCGACAACAGATCCCACTTTACAAGACTCTGGACGTGGCTCTCTGACATCGGCTCAGTCAGCCTGCCCTTTCTGTGCAGGACCATCTCTCCCTTCCATGGCTCGGTTTAAGACACACCTGCAGGTGTGAACTCTGTGTCCCCGCCTTACACTGCTGACCCACGCTCCTTAGCTGAGCTAATAGGATGGTGCCTTGGGTTGGTATAAATGCTTGTCTTCTCAAATCGTATAGGAAAAAGCTTTGGCCTTGCCTGTGCTTAGTTTGATAAGATTGTCTTATTCTGGACTTCAATATCAGTGGGCATAATAAAGCCTAACTGACTAGAAATATACGATAGGCTGAGGCTCACCTTTGACTGCAACTGAGGTCGTGTTTTCCTTCTGCCGCCTGTTGAGACCTTTGTGTTATTCTTAATTGAGTCATAACCCAGGTAGAGAGAAACGATGTTCTTTATCTGTGAATCCTCAATCCAATACAAATACAAAGGACACTCTGAGGCATTCTCGCCATATTTCCAGATTATTTTAAGGTATTCCCCTACCTTATGACATAGCACTATTTCTCTTCAGTTATGTCACTTAGAAAAGGAAAGCTTTGCTAACTTAATACAAAAAATAATAGCGAATGTGCTTAAAAATCCTATATTACTTGTCAATATTCTATCAAGATGTGAATTTTAAGGAGACATTTGGTAACAGCATGAAGGCTCTAGAGATATATGTGTATATGGTAGAATGTCAGGTTACACCTTATATATTTCAAACAGAGGCTCCCCGTGCAGCAAACTGAACTATCAGGGAACCAGCTAGTGTTGCATCACCTGTGTTTAGATTTCTTCCTCCCAGTGGACAAACTTTGTAAATAATTCATAAATCACGTTTAAAGCTTCTCCCAATTAAAAATGCAACAACTAAAGTACAGACCTATTGCTAGTAAGTGGCTCAATGGTAATAAATTATCCTAGAAGAATTTGTGGCCCATAAAATGTGTGCAGAAATCTTTAAGGGAAGTCAGAGGAAAGAGAATATAAGATCGCGGCTTTTGAGATTTTTCCTTCTGAAGTACAAAGAATAACAAACAAAAGGTAACTTTCAGGAAAATCACATTTCAGGGACTGACCCCAACCAACAACCTAACAGTTATACTATGTTGAACATTCTCTCAGGGCATGTAAGACCAGTTCTCATAATTTGAGAATTATAATAAAATCTTCCAATTTTACAGATAGACATGAAGAGCTACAAAATAAACATAAACAAAATTTAAAATTTCATTGTTTCCGCACGGGATTCGGAAAAAAGCACAGCCACAGATTGTCCAAGACTGTCAGGTTTTACCTCTCTGTTCTGTTCCACTAAGACCCCAGATAACCTGAGTGCATTTTACATCTCATATGTGAAAAATTTACTCATTTATAATTTCTGGCTGGTGGATTTCAAGTCATTACAGAAATCAAGACAGGACAAGAACAGTCTGTGACATTCTGTGACGGTCTGATGGTTTACAGCATGGCTGCAGCCCTGCCTCTTCCTAATCTACACCCCATCACAAAAAAGGATCTGTTTCCATCACCCCCAAATCCTCGGTTAACTCTGTGGCTTGCTTTGAAAAGAGAGGAAGGGGCAACGCAGCAGCTTTGAACCTCAGTCGGGAAATGTGCGGGCATTTACTTTCCTTCTGTTTTTGTTTGGACTCTCGTCACCAGCGTGTGGTAAAGGATCCTGGTCTCGGGGATTAGTGATGAGCTGCTCCAACAAAGAGGCTCTAGCAAAGCTGGTAGCTGATCACAGCAACGTGAGTGCCTCTCAAAGAGACCAGAAGGACCACCCATCCAAGCCCTGTTTATATTGCCAGTCTCAAGAATTGTAAACAAATAAGTGGTTACTCTGGTAAACCGTAACTTCTGGGGGAGTTTGTTACATAGCGAAAACTAGCAGTTACTCAATCTTTTTCATCACCAATTTAAAAATTACTGTTTTCTATAGATCGTTGACCATCCTTCTAATTCCTAACCCTCTGCCAAGTTAAAACCTCCAAAAGGAATGTCACCTTTCTAGGGTGTCAGCACCGGCTCAGGTTGAAACTCCCTATCAGTGCTACTCAAAATACAAAACAAAACATGTCCCTCTTTGGTCACAAGCAGAAAGAATGATGTGGTCCAGGCAGGTCACCTCAGTGTAGGATTAAAAAGAAACTTTGTATTAAGGAAACACTCAACACCCAAGAGAAAAGCTCACTGGGTTGTAACGGCACCGTCTCTGTGAAGTTATATCACAGCACTGTGATTTATCTATCCACCAATACAAGAGTGAAAGATCAGATGAGAAGTATGCCCCTCACTCGAGCCTAGTGACTGTTTGGAGAGGTCAATGTGCGTTTCTAGGAGGATAAGGGACACAGGAAGTGGCATTGGACACTTGCTTTGAGAATTCCTCTCTGCCAGCTACCTTCAGACCAGCGTGTACTAAAAGTCTGGTAAAGTATTCCCACTCTGGCAGAAAGGAGGTAGACAGATGAGTCTTGAGCTGCCCCAAGAGGCCAGTGTGAAGGGATAAGGGTCAGGGTTAGAGTTACCCCTACCCTTCCCAACCAATGGGCGGGATGATGCCCAGGGAGGGCCTTGTAAGTGTCTGGTAAGATGAGTCATGACCTAGACCAAGAAAACTGGGATGAAGGGAAGTTGCGCAGACAATTCAGACAAGTCCTCAAATAAAACACAGCGTGAGAGAAAACGGGAGCCACATTTAAAGAACGTCTGGGCAAAATTAAAACTTTAAGTCATAGTGACTTTTCATGTCCGTCGGCTTTTCTTCTTTCATCTATTCCTACTCGGAAAGCACTGAGACAGCAGAGAGGCTTGGAGCAGGGAAGGAAGGGGAACAAGAGGATCCAGCCACAGTCCTTCCTCTCTAAGGTTTCTGGTTTGAGTTAGACATCAGCTTTGAGAAGGAGAAACGTTTACTCTTGGGTGGGAAATATGTGGTTGGATATTTTCAGTCAGAGTTCTTTTTAAGTATCTCAGAAAAGGGACTGGTTTTAATCACTTGAAAATAATTACAGAATTTATTTATTTTATAATATTACCCAAGGTCATGGAAAAGCAGGTCAAGTCAAGTGCTTTGGAAAGACGTTAGGGAGAAAGAACAAGAGGCAGAGGGCCGAGCCCACTCCTTACCGTAAATAACCTTATTTGTTCGTAACAGTTTACATTCTAATTCCCTCCGGAATGCCCGTATCTAATGACAGCAATAATGAAATTACGTTCAAGAAGATAATTATATTATTTAACCCAAACTGGTGATACGTCTAAGTATCAGAAATGAAAATAAAATAAAGTGACAAGGTCTCTTCCCATAGTTCTTCGCTGTTGATGGTTGGAGTATTATTTTTCACACACTGAAAAAATCTTTTTGTGACAGGCTGATATTTGCTGTTCCTTTGTTTGTTTGGCTACATGATTTATGCACCAAGAGTAGATTCCACGCGGACCTCTTTCTAGGCAATTTTTTGCTTATTTATTTTCACCCAAGTATTCAATTCACGGCTTTTCATTGTTCATCTGCTGAGCAAAACTGAAAACTGGGTGATTGGTTTTAGATATCAAATGTGAAGGCCACAGCCTCAAGCCCCACTAATATGTCATAAGCTGGTAGGATGTTAAAACAATTGATGAGTGCATTCTGATAATTAGGTGAGCTGAATATGGGGCACCTGCAAACATAGGGGAGCTCCTGCCTAAGCCAAGATGAGCTGGGAGGAGGGGACCATTCTGAGCTAAGTGGTGAAGGATGAATGGAGTGCTCGAGGCAAAGAACCAGGGAAAGGGGATGCTCGCGGAGAACACCATCGGTGTAAAGACACAAAGGCAGGAAACCCGCACGGTATCATCAGGGAACTCCACGCAGCTCAGGCAAGCTGTGGAGAGCAGTGCTTGAGTCTAAGACGTGGATGACACAAATAAAGAGTCAGAGCCAAATTCTGAAAAGCCTAACTGTGGAGGCAGCAAATAGCCCTGCAGTGACAAAGCCCGAGCTTCCATGCTTCCGTGTTCCTGAGTAAATGTTCCGTTGTTCTTGGAGGCATTTTCTATCTAACAGCCTGACAGGTGCATGCCCTGAGTTAGGAGAGGCACAGGCTGGTGTAAGCCTCTTACCCACTAAGGTAGGGCTACCAGGTGCGTGAAGTTGTCTCTTCCCTGCAAATACGTTCAACAATTTTGAGGATGAGATCCAAATAAAGCAGCTATAAGATTATCAGTCATCTGCCCCTTTACTATTTCCTTCTTCTCTTCTCTAACTTCTCTGACAAAATAATACTGATGAGGATGATGATGAGAAGAGAGCAGAAAAGATTCAGGGGGAAAGAAAAGAGAGGATATGAAAGAGACAGCAAGAAAAGATCAACCTTAGATGAAGACAAAAAGGGAAGCTAGGAAAGGGAATTAAAAACAAGCCGGAAAGAAGTGATAGATGTTAACTGAGATTTGGCCAATAATTAGCATGGCATTTGGGGCCAGGTGGCTGGCAGGAGGAGAAGAAGCAAGCACAGGAAGCTTAAAACGCGATATTGATAAGGAACATTTTATTACAATGCATTATTAATTCCTGCTGCGTTATTCAGTACTTGGCCAGCAGCACACACGGCATTCAGATTCCATCTCTGTGGCTCTTACACCTGTACCAGTAGTGGGAAAAGGAAGAATTTGCGTGTTTCCTGATATCTGCAAGGGCAAATCGCAGGGAGAGCGGTGGGGCTTGCCAGGTTATCAACCGTCAGAGCTGGCAGGACACTGCGGTTCCCTCAGGCCTCCCTGATCCTTAGGCAGGCTGCTCAGCAAATGTGTGTTGTCGGGAACCAGGCACAGAACACAAGGCTGAAAAATGGATCAAGAGAAAATATGTAAACAGAACTCCAGACTCCTGACTTGCATTTCTGACTGTGGCTTTACAAAGTTGTTCTCACATGCATAAAACGGGAAAATCACTAGAAGAAAATTTCTTCCTTCTCCTCAAGATTCTGCCACCTCAGTGTCTCACTTAACCACCCATGGGACTGGGTGATTCTTTGCTGGGAGGGGACGGCCCTGTGCCTTGCAGAATGGCCCTCAGTATTTCGGATCTCTACCTACTAAAGCCATGTGCTTCAACCTTTTTCATCTCACGACACACTTGAAACTATAGGTAAACTTTCGCGGCACAATTAAATTGTGTTGATCCCAAAAAAATCCAAAAAAGTTAAAAAATAAAAAGGAAAAGAATATCCTTACTATGCTGAACTTCTTTCGAAAATAATTTCATTAATGGTCTTTAAACATGTTCACAGCACACCTCAGAACCTCTGATGGCACGTACACATGTTGAAACTCGCCATCTAGATGCAAGTAGCGCGACTCTGGATGCTGAGAACGTCCTCTGGGGAGGCAAAGTCACGCTCGGCCGGGAACCGCCGGTCCAGTGAAAAGGGCAGTAAGTGGACCAGGCTGCAGCTGCTCCTCACAGCCACCTGTGTGACGCGAGACAAGCGGTCTTGTTTCATCCATGTCCTCCTGGCCTCTTTCCCTCTTACGTGACTGAGATAGTTTAGGCACGAGTCTCATCAGAAGGGAAGGACGAAGATGACTGTCACAGCAAGGTGCATCTGGAAGGATGCTCGTCTATATAGAGTCGTCATCAGCGCGGGAGGTTGGGGAAACCAGAATCAGGGACAGGAATGAAAGTGATTGGTGGGGGTGGAGGTGGGGAGGCCATTACCAAGGGGCAGTCGCCAAGTGAGTGCAGACAGGGAAGAAGGGACGAGGAATGAGACTCGTGGCGCCAAGAGAAGCAGCAGATTGGAAGGGGATCCAAGGACTGGCATGCAGGTGACGTGACCGAGGAGTGGATGGGGAACTGGTGCACGCAGGTGACGTGAGGAGGAGCAGAAGGGGGTCCAAGGACAGGCGCCCTTAGGTGACTGGCAGAGCTGGGACTCAGGCTGGGGCAGCGCCTCTGTGCAGAGCAGCCGGCTCAGGCAGGGCCTGGTGCCTCTTCACAGGGTCCTCATGGCAGCTGTTGGGGACACAGACTGGAGAATCCTCCTACCTCCATGCCTTGGATGTTACACTTGCATTTCGTATTTTATTTCAAAAATTATTTATTAAATTTACAGTGCTGGATTGCATGCTTTGTTATCTCAGACCATTTATTTCATGTTCCCGACACATGGACGTAATTTTTTTTTTTAATAATCTAGTACTGATGAAATGAGATACCAAGGAGGTCAAACCATGGTAGGTTCATCATAGAGGCTGTATCCATTTGCCCCTTCCTATCTTCTTTCTTGGGAAATGTGGTGATAAATAACCCACACGGCTTTCTTCCAGTGTCTCACGTGGAAGGCGGAGGTAGAGAAGGTAGTTCCTGAGTGCTTTCACAGTAAGCGATCTTCACTTCTGGGAAGCAAATCTTACTGTTCTGTTTTGATGGACAACAAGAAGAAGGGTAAGAGAGAGCAAATAAACCAGCCAGCGCTCACAGGGAAGATTAAGTGAGCTCGCAGTCCCATCTACATAGGTGACCACACAGTCCGTGCGACCTTGTGATGGTCCACTACAGCCCATCTTCACTCTGCAACAGCTGTTCCGGTCCTATCAGATAGGAAAATGCCATTTGCAAAGAGTAAAAAAACACCACGAAATATAAGATGTTATAATTTCCAAGTCAGGAAGCAAAAAAAAAAAAAAGCAAATCTGACCATTGAGGACCACACTGGTGTTCCATGTACATCTTATTTCATAATTGTAGATAAAGTTTTTGCCATTCTGTAGTCTGTGTGAGTAGATAAGCAATTCCAAAAGGCATGAAGTGAAACAGGTATCAAATATTTGAATAGCCTCCAAATTTGCAAAGGAGTTGGCAAGCATTTTTAAATATAGACTCTCCTTCCAACTTTGGTAACTGAAGAACATGGACAGGATTGCAATTGATGCAAATATTCACAGTACTGATTCTCTTTATTCAAAACAAGCAAGTAAGTTCTGAAGCCGTCGTACCTTTCAAAGTATCCCATTTAGCATTCCTTCCAACAGGCAAAGCAATTACTCATTTCTCGAGAATGACAGAAACATACCTGCGTGGACAGTACAGGCTGCCCTACCAGGTGACAGCGAGTGACAAGTAGAAATAAATCTCCCTTCATCACTGCTACTGGAATAAAACCATTTCTGAAAACTTTTTTCCTTACCCTAGAACAAACAAACAAACAAAAATATAATGAGTGAGCCCCTCTTGCATGGAGAATATTTAAAGAAGCTCGTATATTAAAAGTCAGATGTTTGCTCCTTCCTTCCATTGTCCTCCTTGGGGGAAAGGGAAGTTTGAATGAATCTGAACCGTTGCTCATAATTGCTCTACTTCAAATTGCCATCTTAGTCTTTGACATTTCATCAGTGCCATGCATTGAAGAAAAATGCTCCTCAATAGGGTAGCGTTTAAAATAAGAAGCCACAACCTTGTCATTATTACTAGCACAATGGAAGGGTTGGCTGGAATCAGCCATCCAAGCTACGGAGGGGCTTGAAGTTAATTACATCACCTTAGACAATACATCGGTCTTTCTGGTTCCAGTTATCTCCGCACACAGTTGGCTCTATTTTTTTGTTATTGTGTAATGTCCCATTAATCACAGTTACATTTTTTCCCTGCCTTGTGATTCATCATCCTTTCCCCCTGAAACAACTTCCATTTGCCAGGACTCAAGATAAACCACTAATTTAAAGTGGCAGTGGCCAACCTTGGCCATCACAATGGTGGTGCCCGAATGAGGAGAGTGAATGGGAACAGATACGGATGCTGGGCATTTCAGTCGATTCAAATTATCCCCAGTGATTGGGTTCAGGAACGTGGGTCGAGATCAAGTATGACAATTACAGGATGAACTCTTGAAATGAAGCTGAAGGAGCATTTGCCTTTGGAACCTAGCGAGCCACTATTCATTTGAAAAAGATGACACAGTGAAGTCCTTGGAGGTCTGGGAAAGAGCAGTGGAAACAGCTGTAGGCTGAGTGCAGGGAGACTTGTTCTGACTCTCCCTGTAAGAGAGGACGTCTATGTGACATTGAGTGGGTCATCCATCTTCATCAGCTTGAGGTTCTTTTCATCAACCTGAGACTTGGAACAGGGGACATGTCCAAGTATCTGCTGTCATTGTTTCTCCTTTCCCAAACTCTGATTGTGGGGGGCATTTGAGAATTGGTAAAGTGAGGCTTCCCTTTAACGAAATATCAACAAAAGTATTCCATGAAGCATGCTGAAATATATTTTTGAAGATTGAAAAAAGGATTCCTTGAAGGATAAATGCATTCCTGTGTCCGGCTGTGAGTTGCGACTTCTTTCCCTAATCAAGAAGAGAATTCAGCAGTCTGCTGGCTGGTGGCCTGAGGAGAGGGCGGCAGCTCCCTGCCAGCCAATGTTTAGTTTTTCTATCTGCTGCCAAATGGCCAAAAATCCCTCTTAACATTCTAGCTAATTACTTTATACAATTTAGTAGCATAAGAAAGAAACTGCTCACACAAATCCCTCCAAGGTATTTCTTTAGTTTGGTAAAAGGAACTTTTTTCTTTTCTTTTCTTTCTTCTACTTTTTTTTTTGCAGTTTTTGGCTGGGGCTGGGTTTGAACCCACCAACCCCAGTATAGGGGGCTGGCACCCTTCTCCTTTGAGCCATAGGCACTGCCCGAAAGGAACTATTCTATAATATAAGTAGCCAACTCCAACAGGGAATTTCTAGAGATGCAGTCTATTGATAGAAATTTCAGGAATTTCAGAAATAGAGCAGTTACTGTTTTACTAAATTAATATTGTTAGACAAACACGATGCTTCCATTAAGTGCCCTTGATCACATCAATTCTGAAACTTAAGAAGAAGCAGTGCAGAAATATTTGCTCTCTGATTTTATTACCTATGCTGATCTAATCCATTCACTTATTATAATCAGGCCACCTCACACTGTCACTGCGTTTTGTTTTGTTCTATTTTACTTTGTTTTCAACAAACTTAAGACAGCATCTGGATCTTACATATCTGGAAATAGTTTTTAGCATAATCCTGAGACAGGGCACTCAAAAAAATGTCCCTGGCAAAACACTGTGCGTCCAGTGACGTCTTAATGAAGTTGGGTGCATTTTCCACCTCTGAGCCTCACTGAAGGACTTAGGAAGAGCTCCTGATTGCCAGTTGTTTGAGTCTAGGAAGTTAATAAGAGCTGTCATCATACATTGTCTAAAGTGGGCTAGAAACTATCTGGGCATCAATATTAAACTTTCAAACATTTGTGCAAAGCAGCGACTTCCACTGCCTTTTATAGATAAGAGAGTGGAGACCCAGAGATGTAAATTGGTGTGTGAAGCTATAACACATGTATATGCTGCAGCGAGGGACTGGAGAACCACACCAGGCCATTTATCCCAGCGTCTGTGTACTTTCTACCACTTAGTGCTGCTGCAGCACAGAAAGTGCTGGATTTAGGATTACTTGGAATGATGGATTTAATCTACGTGAGACTCCGAGGAAACCACTTGGCGTGTCTCTCTCTTATAGCCAGTATGTCAGCTCCTGTAAGACCCTAAATTAAGAAAAGATCAAGATGAAAGGCAACACAGGGAACATTAGACCAGGTAAGAATGAGCTGCCTGTGGCTTTTGAAAAGCTATCTGTACCTTTGTAAAGATCAGTCTGCCCAACCAGGAACCATTTCGTGTTTCACAAGACACTTGTCGATGTCTGTAGATATTATTTTTTTTAGTTACTACAACCAAGGGATGTTATGGGCATCTAGTGTATAAAGACCAGGGCTGCTTCCAAAGACCCTGACATGAACAGGAAACAAACAATAGCTGTCTTGCCCCAAACACACACATGCACACACATACAGAGACACCACGGAGTACTACTTAGTGATAAGAAAGATGTCATCAAGTCTCTTGTAGCAGCCTGCACGGCCCTGGAGCCTGTCACCCCACAGGGAGTGACTCAAAAACAGAAGATGCAGAAGTTTCATCTTCTCCCTGCGAAGTGGGAGCTAGACTAGGCTGCTCAAGGCTCACGGAGTGGGCTGGGACACTGAAGGCACAGAAGGGGGGCATTGGGAGGGGTGAGGGATGAAAACCTACCTATGGGGTTCAAAGTACACTGCTGGGGTGATGGCCGCACTGGAAGCCTGGACTCCACCACCCTGCAGTGTACACACGGAACACGACTCATACCCCTTAAATCTGTTAAAATAACCTGTAGTGAATACCGTCACGACCTAACTCACATTGAAATCCAAGGTAGTAGATATCATTGAACTTGAAATCGATGTGACTTTTAAAATAAATAACCAAGACAAGTGTGTGGGCTTTGTAGATAGAGCACCGTCCATAAGAGACGCAAGCGTGCCCAGGCGAGACTCCAGTGAGATCTGTGTGAGGGAGTCAAGACATGCGGTTTGTACTTGAGCTACACATCAGTCTGAAAGGTGAGTGTGTGTGTATCTTATACCCTCACCATGATGACCGCAGTGTACATAATTATACACTCAGAATGGCCACAGCTGAGCCGACGCACAAGGCATGTACCTCTGATCACTTCGTCAGGCTACGCTGTGATAATAACCACTCGCTCTGCTGAGTGGCTTCCCACAACAAAGGGTTCTTTCTTCCTTTCTGGCCTCACAGGAGCCACAGCTTGTTGTAGACCTGCTCAGAGACTTTCCCATCTGCAGCTGAGCCTCAAGAATCAGCCCTTAACTCAGTCTCCTGGTAAAAGGAAAAGAAAACAATCTTCAGCCCTGCAAGGGCTCCTAAAGCTCCTGTCTGGATGTAACAAGGTCGCTCCACCACCCTCCCCTGACGATAGCCGTCCCGGGCCCATCCTGACATCAGTGTGTGCACCTGTCCACATCTACGACGGAGAGAAGCCACATGCCACATCCGATACTTGGAAATGCAAACCATCTTATAAAAAGACAGAGGGGGAAAAAAGAAAAAAGCAATAACAAACACACACACATGGAATGGTAGCCAGAAGTCTGTGAGAATCAGCCTCTTATGTACCTCTCTGCCCGTGCCGGCGCCACTGTCTCTAAAATCCTCCGCTCTTCATTACCTGACAAGTTCTGTGAATAATCTTGTAACCTGAATGAAGGGACTCAGTACCTTCTCTGTCTCCCCATAATATTTTTTTCCTAAGTTCCTCCTATAAAATTAATCAGATGCCATGATGATCTCGCATTCATTTTTGGTTACCTCTGCCGACCCGTAAACTGCTCCAGACTGGGACTAGTGACTGATGTCTTTGAAATCCGGGTTAAGAAACTGTAAACATGCAGTGAATACGTGATAAAGTAATGGCAGGACACCCCAGGACCCACCCGAGTTGGCCATCGTTTCTTATTAGGCATCATTCTCCTCCTTTCCCCTCCTTCCCTGCCATCCTCCCAACTTTAACTGATGGTTAAAGTGTCAACAGTGTAGCATAAAATAAACGACGGATAAAGCATTTTGTGTATCATTCGGGGACCCACAGTTAACTGTAAGATAGACATATCTGAAAAAGAAATTTCCGAATTAACTTTAATAAATAATGTCCAGCCTGATGATTCTACCATAAAGCTCGAATCTGACAGTCTATATTTTACCAGCAACTCAATCCCAGGACTTTCCATATTCCAGCTCAGGGAACTGTGAATGGCATCATCTTTATTGTAAAATGTCTGAGGGAATTCTGAACAAATTACCTTTCTGTCAGCATGCTCTGGCTCCGTCTTACGGCTGATGCACTTGCTTTCAGTGTTCGACAGCTGTCCTTTGTAGCTAAGTCTGTCACACTTACCCATTGGCTTTAAAAAAAAGAAAACCTCAGCTTATTATTATCATCGCAGTGTTCGTCAAATCATCATTAAGGTCTTGACCCTGACACATTACTGTGATCGCCAAATTGTTGGTTGTTAATTAAATAATAACATCCACAGTAAATGTTAACCATGTGCCGTATCCCACGAGGACCCATCTGAACGTGATCAAAATGAGAATGAGCTGTATTCATCAGCCGACTGCCTGGGTGAGAGCGGAAAAAGAAAAAGTAACACGTTTTCCGGACAGAAAAAGTTCTGCGGGAACAAAAAGTACCTTTGCAGTAACACAATTTTGAGGATAATGAAATAGCTACAAGTTTTGACATTCTGCTCAAATCGCACAGATCCACTGGGGAAAGCTGGGGTGCTAATCTCCACCAGTAAAACAAAATTTGATTTTTTTTCTCTAAAACAGGATTTGTCCATCATATGGGTTGATTGGGCTTGTGGACTATGGAGCGTTAGCTGGTAATTTAATGGTCTAATATTTTAGATGCTTTTGAGAAGAACAATGGACTCTGTTCTCTGAAATGCTTCAATTTCTGTCCTGGGAATAAATCCCGCTCTCCCCATCACCCTTTTAACTCTTTGAGGTTGCAGAAAGACTGCTGCCCAGATCCTGAGTGTTACACATCAGAAAAAATCTTACTTGCTGCCTTCCAGAGATGAGTGAACCTGAAAGAAATTGGAAACAAGGCAAGTTTCCAATTAGCAACTAGTTAGCAACTCAGGGTTGCATGAGCATGTACGGCAAAGCACGAGGATTGCAACAGGATTAAATATTACCACACCCAGGTTTCTGTGCGGAGAGCCGTACCACATGGTGCTTCTGTCTCAGACCTGTCCTGGTTTGCAAACAAGATATTGGCCAGGTGGCCAAGCATGGGGGCTCACAGCTGTAACCCTAGCACTCCAGGAAGCCGAGGCAGTAGATTACTCAAACTTAGGAGATCAAGACCAGCCTGAACAAGAGTGAGACTCCGTCTTTACTAAATAGAAAAACTAGGCAGGCATTGTGGCTAACACCTATAGTCCCAACTACTTTCCCGTAGTTGGTGTGTAGACTAGAGTTCTTCTCAGTCATTCAGGGCCAGGTAAGCATTTGCTGTAGGAGCTGTTGTGCATCGTGGAGGTTTAGCATTGCCTCTGGCTTCTGTGAGAGGCCAGAGCACTTCTCCTCCCCAGTTATAACAGCCGGAGTCCCCAGACACTGTCCAAGGTCTCGGGACTGTAAAGTCGCCCCTGGTTAAGAACCATTTGAAGCTGTTAGTACAGCCAGCACTCAACTACTTCTGGAAGAAAACAGCATGGCTAAAAACCAAGTTTAGAGGTGGAAAAGATCATTTAGAAGAAGAAAAACATGTCCCTGAAATCAACACAGCCTTCCTCCAGACCTCAGAAACCCACTCTCATTTCTCCTGGAGATAGTGAGTGAACGTTTCCTGTGGTCTGGGATAATGGCAGTTGCTGATAAAAAAGTAAATGAACTGGGGTCCAGTGCTAAGGAAATCGTTCCTTTCCGCCATTGTCTGGTGTTTTCCATTTCTCATCAGTCACATTTATTAAAACCTCAAAAGGAAAAGTGGAGGTAAGAAAAAAATCATTTAAAAACCAGTTTTCCACAGCCCACAAAGCCATCGTTTATGACTGCAACAATACAAATTCATCACTCAATAAATGTTTCCACTGGCAAGTTTACATAGCTTACTACAGGATATAAAGTATCATAGGTAGCTTGTAAAACCCTAGGTAATGTAATTATATTAAAATACAGGAGAAATGAAACCCAGGAAGTTAAACTAGATAATGTAGCAATAATAATAACGGTCATTATAATGACAACAATAATATATGTAAGTAACAGTGTCAGATAAAAATGAATAATTTCTGTGTGCTGGCTGTGAAGACGTCACTGATTGGTAAATGTCGATTTAAGCTGTATTCAGAACTTCTGGAAACCTATAGCAAAACAGAGCATTAGACCAGCTCCGTTCCTTTCATAGAAATATTTTGTTCCATGTAATCACTATCCGTGGTTTCTTTCCTCTTTCCTCCCCAAACTATTGATAAAAGTTGAATTAAAGCTGAAAGGGTGAAATTGGTTTTCTGAGTTAAATATTGATGACTGGAACCATTAATTAGAATTGGGTGCTCATCGGCTCTGTACTTGGGTTTTAATTCCAGGTAAATAACATTGAAGTAAGTTCAGAGTTGGAAGCGTGCTTACTTTTCTATGGCAAAGATCCATGAAAGAAAAGATTACGATTAAAACGTTATTTGAGAGTGGATTAGTAGTCGCCAGGGGCTAGAGGGAGAGGGGAGACGCCCACAGGTCACCCTCCAGCTGTGCGCGGAAAGCTACTGTCACACCCCTCCACAGTGAGTGTGGCAGGGATCCTAGAGCCAAGTCTGTTCCTGGTAACAAGTGTGTCCACAGATGGCTGACTCTCACTCGGCTGGTCTGAAAGACATTTTCCTGGCTGCTACGGCGTTAAGTAATTGCATGTAATAAACACTTGACCATGAAGCCAAACACGGTCGCTGCCACTTAGCAAATTATCAGTCCTGGTCACTATTCTTATTTCTGGATCTCTAAGACTGAGACACCACAGTGCAGTGTGGTGACTCATTCCAGCCCTGGGCTCAGGATCCCTGAGCATCAATCAACATGACCAGATATCGTCTTAACTGGCCGATCACCACAGCTACTGGAGTCTCAGGGTCTTGGGGGTGGAGGTGACATTTGATTTCACCCTAAGGAGTGGGAGCAGCAAGGAATTTGAGGTAGACGTAGAGAAAGTGCCTCAGACAAAGGCCAAGCCGCTATGGAGAGAAGGATCATTGAGAGCATCCCTATACTAAACACGTGGACAGTGACCGCCTTCACCTCATGTGGGGTAATACCTGTGGAATGGGAGTTTGGGGCATCATTTGACTGTTCCAAAGGGAAGTGACAACAGTGAACATGGAAAAGACTCCTCTGGGCTCAGGGTAAATATTTACAACTTGACAATCAGTACTAAATACTTTTCTTCCAATGCCAAAGAACAAGTTCTGTGTGCTCCCCTATGAGGAGGCCCTGGGTCTGGAAAAACTCAGTGTATTAGGAAACAGAGAACAGAGAACCCCAAGATTGTTATTTCAGCCAGCGCTCTGCACCCCCCCCCTGCATCCGTGACCTAGAACAAGGTGCCTCACTCTCTGAAATGCCTTTCTCATCTTTACAACAGATGTGGGGACTCCTTGGTCATCACAGCCATTATTACCTGGAAAAATGCTACAGTTTTGCCCGAGGTTGTCACTACGATTGTAGACGCTGAGGGTTTCTGATTCAAAGGCTACTTCCTCCCATCTCACCCTCTGCTTCCCATCTTCTCTCCTGGGAGGAGGAGACAACCCTGCCATCCATCAACCCGGAGAGTCGAGGAACAGCTAATTGGTTTTGAATTTAGTCTCATCAGGGGGTCAAGAAAAAATGTGGATCACATCTGACAGCTTCAAGCCCGTCTTTAATTTATTGTCTTTGAAAAAAAAAATGAAAAGATAAGATGAGATACATTTTTGAAAAGTCAAGGAGAAAATGATCTCCCGGGCATCTAATGCACATGTTAGAACAATACACCTCGGCTGTCAGGAAGGTTTGAGTCCGTGCTGAAAGTGATGGCTGAGCCTCAGATAACAAAGAGCGAAGTGAGTGGTGGGCGCGGGTACCACAGTCATGGCGGTGGGGTGGGGGTTGGGGGTGCGCTGAGACGGCCGTGCAGGTGCCAGGCCTTTCATCGCTCTCCTGTTCCTGCTTCCTCTGCGTGTGACGTGGGGGCCCTTTAACTTTCCCATCTCGGGAACTTGCAGTGTCAGCCTTGTCAACCTCAGGAAGCTTTTGTAGAAGACAAAGCACTGGGGACACCCCAGTCAGCTAAGGCCTCTGGAAGCACATTCTGACTCCAGCTAAAACACCACCTTCCTCCCTTCAGAACCTCATTTTTCTTGGACATGGACATGGAGACTCAAGAGCCAGCAATATAGTTCAAAGGCTGATGGCTTTGAACTCCTGATGGCTGGAGGCCAGGAGTGTGGGTCCCAGTCCAAGGACGGGATCAGGTTGCTGTCCCAGCTCATGTGACCCAGCGGAGCTACCAAATCCTCCTTCCTCCACCTCGTTGTTCTGTGGAGGCTCTGACGGAACTGGATGGTGCCAGCTCACCTGGAGCAGGGCCAGCCTCCTGATTTGGTCCAGCAGCGCAGTAGCTAATCCTTTCCAGAAATGCCCTCCCAGACATACCTCGAGATACCATTTAGCTGTATATCTGAGCCTCCTAGGATCCAGCCAAGCTGACACACAAAACTAATTATCACAGCCGGGTTCCCACAAACACTTAAAGTGCTCCTTAATCTGAAGACAACCCCCGCTACCCACGTGTTTAGTCCCACTTCGGTTGAGTTCAATTTGACAAACGTTCTTTGGACACGTCTTATCCCCAAGGCCTAGATACACACAGAGCACACAGTGACGGGTGTGTAAGAGAGTTCCTGCTAACTCGTAGGCTGGCGGGAGAAGCAGCTGTAACTGGAGGATCTCAGTGTGTTGGTAAAAAGGTGAGCAGTGAAGGAGGGAAGACAGAGGGAGGCGAGACCCTGAGGAAGGGAGCGAGTTCTTCCCCAGCTATAAAAAGTGCACCTGGGCGAAGGTGGGAACATTTCTGTGTGTTCAACAGTGTCACCGAGGACCCATAGCCATAAAACTTAGGGATTTTAAGCTGACTTTAATTTTGAAGCTTAAGCAGCCTCAACAGCATAAGAGCCTCTAGAAATAGCAAATTTCCCTCCATGAAAATATAGGGTGCTGATTATCTCTGAAGCCTTTTTATCTTAAAGCAGCAAACTATATTGACTTGGTCCCCTTGGTATAATATGTCTCAGTTACTGAATTCTTATGTTGCTAATGTTCCAGAGTATTATGCATTGTCACCTAGATACCGGTGACAACGAGCAGAGACACCTGAAGCTAGTGGCAGGGTGAGGGGAGAGATGGTAAGGCCAAAAAACAGAATCAGACAGACAGAGAGGAAAATGCTACGTCAGCTCAACAGTCAGAGGTTGACCTGGGGGTGATTAATATCGCGGGGTTGGGTTGTCAACTTTCCACCATGGCAACACGGGGCAGTGTATATCTGAGCATCCTAGGATCCAGCCAAGATACTAAACATACCTCCAGGTGTGTCTGGGAGGGTGTTTCTGGAAGGGATTAGCTTCTACATCGCTGGACCAAAAGTGTGATAGTCTACAGTGTAGACACGTGGCAGTCTGTGTGAGTGGCGCCGGCTAGTGTTCCCACTGATGTCAGGACTGATGACAGAAATCTGGTAGGAACTGCAACCCAGCAGGTTGGTCCTACCAGCCAGGGAGGCAGTGGTTACTTCACCATCCCACAGGATGACTGATACTGTTACCCCTCTCCCTCCAAGATTGAAAGGAAACACACCTGGCCTTGCCACCCTGGCGCTTAGAGGTTATTACCAATAATAGATTTTTTAAAGCAGCATGGCAGGGATGAGGAGAAAGTGTCCAGGGACACCAGGGACATGGTGAGGTGTGTGCACATCACACCTGCATTGCTCTGTAAAAACAACGGAGGGATTTGAGATGATGGAGCAGTGATGTGAGGGGAACTTTGGAGGAAACACAGATTGGGCAGGGAGTGTCTTTGGACTTATTTAATGGCAAATGCTGAATTTTACACCTGTGAGGTTTTCCTTATATGATATGTAGTTTATCTGTATCTTGACTTCCCTCAAAGCAAGTCAGGAGAGTAATAATACCGACTTTACTGCAGAGCTCTGAAAAGTTATGCAGATACACCCTTAGCCATAGACAAGTACACCAGATGTGTGCGTGTGTGCCCTTTGGAATTGTGCTGGCATGGCACATTGAAACTCAAAAAGATTTCAATAAAGTTCATAGCTGTTATTGCTTTTATTATCATTATTTGTTGTTGCTTTATTTCAGATGACATAATCTGCAGTCTGGTTGTAGGATCCTTGATGTGGACAGAGATTCCTAAGCTCTTCAGGGCACTTGGGACAGCGTCTTGCCTCAGTTCACCTGTAACTCTTATTCGTATCCAGTAATGGACGAGGGTGACGGCTCCTGGCAGTTGGGGATCCCCTCTTACATCTCAGATTCTTCACATTAATCCGATCACCTTCAGTTCTTCTTGGACTGAAACACATCACAAATGTGACAAATGGCCCTAGAATTCTGAGCATTAGCTAATTCTCTCACCACTACTAATGGAAGAATTTTAATATTTCATTTGATAGCCACTATATGGTATGTGTCTGACAGAGGTCCTTGGACACCACGGGGTCGCCACGATGGCCCCTACCTCCCAGGTAAGGTACTTGAGGGTCAGAAAGGCTAGCTCGCCTAAAAAACGTCAGACCATTCATGGGTTGATGGGCACTTGGGCTTCTTCCATGACTTAGCAATTATGAATTGGGCTGCAATAAACATTCTAGTACATATATCTTTGTTGTAATGTGATTTTTGGTTTTCTGGACATATCCCTAGTAGAGGACTTATAGGATTGAATGGCA